>VXBW01000258.1:296517-508267 GCA_013400375.1 Thinocorus orbignyianus
GTGCAGGGCCACCAAGATGATTAGAGGGATGGAGCACCTCTCCTGTGAGGACAGGCTGAGAGAGCTGGGACTGTTCAGCTTGGAGAAGAGAAGGCTCCGGGGAGACCTGATAGCAGCCTTCCAGGATCTGAAGGGAGCCTACAGGAGAGCTGGGGAGGGACTCTTTGTCAGGAAGCCTAGTGACAGGACGAGGGGTAATGGTTTTAAATTGGAAGAGGGGAGATTTAGATTAGATATTAGGAAGAAGTTCTTTGCTGTGAGGGTAGTGAGGCACTGGAACGGATTGCCCAGGGAGGTTGTTGATGCCCCATCCCTGGAAGTGTTTAAGGCCAGGTTGGATAGGGCTTTGAGCAACCTGCTCTAGGGAGAGGTGTCCCTGCCCATGGCAGGGGGGTTGGAACTTGATGATCTTTAAGGTCCTTTCCAACTCTAACCATTCTATGACTCTATGATTGTTGGGAACTCTGTCTTTAAAGACTGTGGTACTGTCACACAGGACAAAAACCATGGAGGTATCCACCTGCAGCCCGTTGAGGACCAGATGTAGGAGAAGGTGGATGCCTAAAGAAGACTGTGTTGCTGTGGGAAGCCCACACTGGAGCATGCTTCTGGCAAGATCTATGACCTTGTGGAGAGAGTGTTTAGGGTTGCGGTTAACCTAACATGTACAGTCTTTACCTATGTCCTAATTTTAACTTTCTTTTATTTGGTTGTATTTTTTTAAATGTGTGATGCTAATTCACAGTTGGTCAGTCCTCTGCCAAACTATTGTTCCTTTATTTTAACTTAGAGGCGTCAGTATTCTGGGAATGATATAGGAGTTTGCCTTGCATGCAGGCTCAACTATTTTTTTTTTCTTGCTGAGAAGCAAAGGATTATCAGTCACAATGGCATTTTTAGTATAATGTCAACATCTCAGACCAAGTCCTACATGTACTGAAGTCAGAGTTCAATAGAAAAAGAACTTGTCAGCTGTCTCACAGGCAGTGATGCCTTCTCTTACAATTCTGATTGGTTTAAGTGGTGTTACACAAAAATACAATAGTTAATGACAGGGACAGGGCTTTTTATTCTTATTATTTCTGACTTCAGTCATTAAAATATTCACAAAACACATAATTACAGAGACTCCCTTTGATATGAAGGTGTTGCTTTTCAGAAGTCCACAATTAATATTGTATATGATAGAATTTTTCAGGAAGTAGAATTGACATTAATGCAATGCCACACTTCTCCTTGAAATTTGCCAATACTAATTTGTTCATTCTTACAGTTTTATTTTGAGTGAAAAAAAATTTCTGGATTTATTTTCACTGCATGAATTTGTGTCACTTTACAAGAGTAAAGTCATGTAACATTTAGGAACTGTCATTTTTACTACAACAAAAAAAAATTATTTATAACCCAGCTGTTGAGAGCCGGCAATTTTAGAATTTTGACATCTGAAAGACCTCTTCAACAAAGACACCCATCTTTCACACATTTCAGTCACATTTAGATCAGTAAAGAAATAGAATTCCAGCAATACAGAAAACATAACTCAGAAAACAGGAGAATTACTGAACTTGGTCCAGAGGGTTTCTAGCCTTTATTGCTGGATAGACTATAGTGCCATGCACAGCATAAAGAAAGAAATGTATTAACAAAATACACTTGTCTTCAAAAAAGTTTGAGTTTTATCAAATAAAAGACTGTAGACTGACAAATCCTTCAACAAATTTTCTCTCCTGTCTTACATATCAGTGAAGATGAGAAGCTGGCAGCTCTAAACTACTATTTTTTGAAAAGTATGTGTCTTTAAGTGGACTTTCTCATTGTTGCTGGGAAAGGAAAGATAGAGAGTGATAAAAAAAGTCAGTCACATGGTTTTTAAATTAACTAGCACAAGTTGTAAACACAGCTTCGTAAACCTAAGTGTTTTGTTCAAACTGAGTGTGAGTTGAGGAGTTTTATACAGAAAATACCACAAGGAACAGCATCACACATCATAAACTCTCTGATGCATGACTTTTGTGGGTATTTTTATGATAGTTTTAAACACAAACAGGTATACAACTTCACCTAAGATTTCTGGTTTATGAATGCTCTGACAACGCGTGCAGCTGCTTAGCTCATCCCATTGGTTTTAGATACACAAACATATTTTTTTTACTCTACAATGTTTTGAACATGTTTTTGATAACTGTAAATGTGTTTCCTTTCTTCATACAAATATAAAAATCCCAGACATGTAAGATGTCACAAACACTTAAAGCTTAGACCTTAAAATCTGTTATTAAAAAAAAAAAACTACCAATGTATTGAAACTGAATTCAGATCTCTACAGTCTTAGATATTTTTCACCACAAGCTGCATTTCTGATCAGTTATTTTGTACTGTCTTTAAACGTAAGCTGTTCTTTAACTTCAGTTTTGGAATTTGAGCATCTAAAAGAAAAAGGCTTTTAAACATTGATTTTGTTACTGCAACATGGTATTTCACTGGAAAATAGTCTAATTCGAAGGAAAGTTTTCTTTTTTTCTCTTAGTTATGGCAATGACTTCATCATAGCAACCAGTTATTCACTGATTTGTTTGTTGGTTTACTGTAAATCAACAGTGAATGACTGAATATAAAGGAAAAAACTGATGTTCTCCAGTAAATTAGAATCATAACTGCTATCATTCTAAACAAGGAAACCATATTCTGGATTTTTCCCTAGGTATGAAAGTATCTTCTACTAAGCCATGATTCTAACTAAACCATGGGAAGAATGAGAATTATTAGCACCAATTTTCTGCTGTTACAATAAATGAGCAGAACTTATGAGTGTGAGTAGGATTTCATATTGAATTCTACAGTCTGGATGTATCTTTAAGAATGGATCTCAAGCCCGCTAAATGTCTTTCACTATAATAACTGGAATTTTCCATATATTTTTTTCTCAGTTTGAAATGAAAATGGAATCACAATTTTTTTTTTGTTTGTTTTTGTCACTCTCAGATTTCTTCCAAGTAATTCTAAAACACCATTATGGCTTTCCAATTCCAGTTAGAGATTGACAAATGTTTTCAATCAAGATTTTCTAATTACAACATTTCAAAAGAATTCCCTTAACAATCTAATTGCCTCATTTTTTTTGGTCAGATTTTTACTTCAAAGCACCTAGAATGTTTGTAGAAGTCTAATTTTAGAATTTCAGTAACACACAATTTCAAGCACATTAAAAAATCTAATACCTATTCCATATTAGACAAGAAAAAATAGTACGATTTATTTGGCCAATCATGACTACCATTATATCTCAAAAAGCTGAAATAAGTACTTGAAAGGCATCTCAGTCACCTGCAGTACATTGCAACCTTCCATAGAAATGGAAACAAAGATATATATTGATGTTAATTTTTAATTATTGTTATTTTTTAATTTAATTTCTCTGTGGTAAATAAACATAGACCAACAAAAATGATCTTAGACAATACAATATGCATTTTATTCTTCATATAAAAAGGTTCTATTGTGCAATTTAGTGACTACAAAAAGGAGAGAGAGAAGAGAGAAGGTGCTGAAGTTTTCTGCTGGTATGAGAATGTACTTGCTTTTCCAGCAGATTGAGGGAGGTAATTTTCTCTTCTGCAATCACACAGTAACCCTCATTAAGAAGTAACTGTTGTTGATCTGCTAAGACAACATGAATTAAAGGAAATGAACAAATAACTCAACCTGTCTACTAAATTATTAAGATTAATACTTAAATTGTTTTTAATGATTAAATGCTATCAAAGTTTGCCAAAAACCACATTTCAATAAAAGACTGAATAAGTTAAACTAAATCAGCAGTAAAACTAGTTCAACACACCAATGGACATAAATCAGGTGTTATATTTCTTATTTCTGCAGTACACTGGAGTTAATTGGTAGAAATGTTTCTGTTTTCAACACATCTGTAAATATAGAAAGTCATAAGCAGTAAGGTTAACACCAACCTTAAACACGATAAAAGTATCTCAGAAAATGCCATTCAGGTAGAGAGTTATTTGAAAAACTGATGACCAAAACCAGAATGGCTGCATTTTGGCAATACATTTAAATGGGGGGGAGGGTTAATATAAGAATTTTAAAAACACACCTGCCATATATTACAAGAGAAATTAAATTAAATTGTCTCCAGCTGTCAAAGTTCCTTCTACAGTTTTCCAGTTAAAATCCAACCAAAAACTAAAATGAAGTAACTTATGGCCTAAAATATGGATCCCAAATCAGACATCATTACTTACTTTATTTATAGCTCCATTTATTTTTGTGGTTTCACAGCAAGAAGGGGAAGACAGAGAGAAAAATGTCAGGGGACATCAATGCAAATGGTTTTACTTTCTTTGCATACCTACTCATGTGCTTTCAAACAAAGTCAAGAAAATGAGAAGCAGTGATGACAGGAAATTCAGGTGCCTTTACTATAGAGTGAGAGTACTGTTAATTCGAGGAATCAGCGCATTCGGTCACCAAAATATCCAAACACTCCTGGCAGTTCTTAAATAATCTAAATGACGAAAACTTACCACTGCAGAACTTCTACAATCACAGTGTTAAAATATTCTGGTTTACACTCTAAAAAATAAGGTAAATATTGCTAGCCATCAAATGGCCACAGACCATGGTCCATGGAAATATAGACTACAATAATTATTGTTTTTCTAATTTACACAGATTAAATAATTCCTGACTTTATGCAACATTATCATTATT
The DNA here is from genome assembly GCA_013400375.1 of Thinocorus orbignyianus. NCBI lineage: Eukaryota > Metazoa > Chordata > Aves > Ciconiiformes > Thinocoridae > Thinocorus > Thinocorus orbignyianus. Next base: position 301,243 of record VXBW01000258.1, read on the forward strand.
TGTAGCTTGTAATTTATAAGACGTTGAATAAATAAACAGAAAATATTTTAGTTATATCTGCATTAAAAAAATAAAAAAGTTATTTTCGTCAGCTAAATTTAATATAGCTAACTTGGGTCCTGCTAAAAATTCAGCCATGGGAGTATTAGAGTATGCATAGCTTCATAGGGGTTTATCCTGGACATCGGACAGATTTTACATATTACTTGGAATCTCCCACTGACATAAATTACTATTAAAATTCAGTGACATAGTTAGCTTAACATTAACTCAGATGTATCTATATAAGCTTCAGTTACACATTTAGATGTTATCCCATTTGTATCTAAAGTTGAATTATTTCAGACATTTCTAATATTTCCCAAAAGACTTCTCATAGAGTCATCTAGTTCCAAGGATACACAGCTTCACCACATTTCTGTTCTTAGCCTGAGCTTTTACTTTGGCTTAAAAAGCTTGTGGGCTACTGTTAAACTGCAAAAATAAGTTTGTCAGGCACATTCCTTCTCTAAGAGTGGCATATAATCTAAATTTAGCTGTAAAACACTGATCCTTGTTGCCACCTCCCAGCTTGGAAAATAGCAAAAACGCTTATCCACCAGATTGTCCCAGCGCAGAACCCTCAAGCTGTTAAAGATAATCTGTTTGGCTAAGCTCTGAAACACAAGCATTCATGCAGTCAATACTAACACCCACAGAAGCATTAGCTACCCACACCCTTTTTCAGCTTTCACACCTGACTCTCATCTTGGATGTTGTCCTGGAAGAAGGTTAGGCTGAGGTGCTACCATGTGCACTAGAGGAGAAGTCAGAGTTTAGTTTGTGTACACATATGACAAACCTGGCCTCAAATTCTAGTTCATGCAAGAGCCTGTCTAGCAATGCAAAAGCACCAAATATTGTTTAGTACATGCAATAGTTTCATGCCAGATATTTCGATGCTGATTTATGCTAGAGCTTGACTTTTGACTTCTGAAATGCAAAATAGGCTAAATGCAGCCAACAAGTTGAAGTCACTCCTGTTTCATAGCACTGCTTTTGTACACTCTTAGACATAAGAACCTTTTCTTCCCATCCATAAGAGACTTCTTTTTCAGACTTTTTCTTTCCTTTACATGGCAATATTAAGTCTGTTCTCACTTTTTCCTACCTGTTGTCATTATTGAGGATAGCAGTATTATCACCTTCGGGCTCTGGTTTCAGAAAAGAAACACTCATAAGATGCCTTGACTAGACTTACAATTCTTCCTCAGACAAAAGCTGCACTGCTTTCAAGATTTTTATTAAGAGCAGTAAAAATCAAGTAATTCTTTCTCTTCACTTCAAACCAAAAACTTCTCTCAGATGTATTGTTAAAAATTAACTCCTATTCAATGCAGACTTTTTCATGACTCACTGACCTTTCAAAAGAAACCAGTATCAAATGTGATCCTTTATATACATTAACATCAAAACCACCCACGATTCACAACTTTGCACGACAAGGAATCTTATGGTTTAGAAGGTTGTTTTGCCTGTAAGCGTATGACTGTATTCCAGATTCAAAGCAGAAGTCTCAGTTTGTAAGTTCATGTAGATCAAAATTGACAAAGGATTTCTACAGACTTTTAGGATGTGGGACTGCAGAATTTTGCATATCAAGTTCACAGGGTGTCACAGTGTGACTCATCAGGATTATGAGAGGACAGCTGTCTTCCTCAATAGCTGCAGCAGTTCTTCAGAAGTAATAGGCTGACTGAGTCATGAAAGCTGCAGAAGCCATAGCCTACTTTAAGGAGGGACCTAATGTTTGAAACTAAATGGTAGGGTGAGCTGGGTTTTTTTGTTGTTGGTTTTGTTTTTGTAGAGGGCATTGTCTCCTTACTTGAGCCAGACACTCCACTGCTTTCATCTCTTTAGGGCTTTTGACAGGGGAGACCCTACGCTCAATTCAGAAGTTTTCTGGAATTCAAACAGAAGTGCATTTTGAACTTTTCTTCCTAAACTAATGGCTGAATCTAAAATATTATTTTGAAATTAAACCACCTAATCATGCAATACCTTCTACAAGAAAGATCCATTTTCTTAAGATACAAATACCTTACTTCAGCCAAAGACAATACCTTTCTGCATTGCAGCATTGTTTTATTAAGTTGAATGAGGCACACTTTAATTGAAAAAGCTGGACAAATTAATTGAATTAAATCTGAACTGAAAAACAACCTGAGAAGGACTTTTCCTTTTCTTAAAAAAAACAACTGAATGTGAGCTATTATTTTGAGACATTTTTAATCTAAATCAGATATGAATCAAAAATAATTTACCATTGCTATTAAACCATAACAAGTATATGGAAATGTAACATTTTACAACACCCCCGGCAGAGGACATATCCATAAGGGGAGTTTTTTCATATCTACATTATAAAATAATGCAGACCAATACCTATGCATCTGTCACCTGAAGAGCTGGCATTGACGACTTAACATTGACACTGTGCATGCTTCAAATGATAAAAATCTACTTAATTATTATTAATTCCTTTCCTTTTCTTAATTCTCTGCTTTCCAGTATGAATCACGTACTGCATTTGATATAGCAAAAGAAATAGGTATGGATTTGAATTTTTTCTCAGACTTGTTGGTATGTACTTCACAGCAACGGAGCTGAGAGAAACGGTTTGCTAAATTAGGTAGATGGGAATATCATTATATATTTAATATTCAGCAGTGTGCTTACTGAAGCACAAAACAGCAGCATGAAATAAACTTTGATGACATGCAATTAATTTGCCTACCTGCAGGCAGTTAATGCAACAAATAAACTAATTCAGTTCTTATTAGGGCCTTAAACTTATGGTGAGTTTTTAGTTCATTTAATTAATACTTAACAAATAGCCTGCAGTTAGGTAAATCACATCACAGCAAAGCAATATCAACTGGCATTTATTAATCTATTTACTGATGTTATTTAGCATCTTTTAAATGATTTTTTTAAAGAAACATGGTAAAGATAACCATCTCTTCTGGCTGTTCTGATTTATCAGAAATTTTGATTCAGTGGGCCTACCTGAGTCCTTTCAATGACATGTCTTCCTATCAGAAACCTTTTGATTCTACTCTTGTACCTGGTCACCACTACTTGACAGCAGCCTTACAATGTTAAAGAAACTTTCCAAAAGTTTGTAGCAGACACGTTATATTTTATGTGATATACACATATATTTTATATGATTACCTAGGGAAATTAGTTTTCCATTACCCAACTGTTTTTATAGACTGTGCAGTTGATTGGTCTTTGATTTGCATAATTTTCCTTTAAGGAGAAAGAAAGCCAACTATTAAAAGATATTTCTTTTGTTTTCTGTTCTTAACAGTTTTTCTGTAATGGATTAATACTCAGCCCGTACATTTACTCATTACAACTGACTATCTCTTGCCTCTTTCACAGAGACCACAATTTCCTGCAGGATTATGATTAGCAAGGCACATTCATGACCTAGAAATTACATTGTCATAAATGATGAAAACTTGCAAGAGGAAACAGTTAGATCCTGTACTGTAAGACCTGCTCTAGATTAAAAAACCTTTTCTATGTTTATGGCAACCAGGAAGTGATTTTTTCTACTTAAAGGCAAGTTCAGCATTTCAGCAAAGGTGGTTTTGTGGGTTTTTTTTCCTTAACTTATGTGCAGTTATTCTTCACCAAGAGATGAAAAGAATGTTTGCTTGACTCAGCATGTGCATAGCAGTATATTAGAGAGAGAAGGTTGGAAAACTGAAATATATTTGCTGGATTTCCCTCTTTCAGCCTACCCCTTGCTGTGAAAAGCAGTGCGTTGCATTAAAATGATTCAATATTTAGATGACGAGCTGGATTTGGGGATGTTTTACCCAAGGTACAGAGCAGCACTAATGTACAGAAAATTAAGTTTGGGGACAGTATGTGAAATATTCAGACCAGTTTCCATGGGCTGAATATAAGTCAAATCTTTATGAATTAGATATTATTATGAATATGGACAGCAGAATAAATACCTTAATTACTCTTTCTCTCTAAATTAATCGTGTGATTAAACAGAGAGTGTTTATTCTGCCTGTAATGTGCATCTGTATGCGTATGTATGTGCATAGCAGTATATTAGAGAGATGTATGTATTATGCGTATGTATGTGCATCTATGTATCTATTGCCACAGAAATATGGGGATTAAGAAACTTGATGGAATACATTTGGAACATAATTGAAGAATGTACTGTGTCCCAGTCAAGAAGAAACGCCCACAAATTTGTACTTGCATACTCTGCTGTAAGCACACACTTTTTAGTTGAATGAGGTTTTACCAGATTTCTTGTGATTTCCTTCTATCATCATAGAATTACTTGGATCCATTTAAACCTTTATGGAACCTAATTTTCTAGAGTTACGTGTGTAAGTATGGTTTTAGGTACCTAACACCATAATTAAGAATTATTTGCTGACACTTTTTTGGTAAAATATGTTTTTTACAGTTGAAGCTTAGGCAGTTACACTGTAGTTGTTCTACTAAATAGAATTTCTTCTAGGTTTATCTGTGTTCTCACTTCAGGTGGTGGAAAATCTGCAATCAGTTTTCATGCATGGACTGACACTAAAACCACTGAAATTCTAAAACTTATTTACTTCCCTCAGTCACATAACCTCAGATAAATATTATCATTCAAATAGCCGGTTGATCATAATATGCATCGATGGTACACATGAAGACACCTCAACACCTCGCCTGTCTGTGCATGATTAGCACATAGAAAGCTATCACAAGAGAAGATGTCCAGAAAAGTACAACAGTAATATCATGTTATTTAAATAAGCATTTATAGTCAAATCACAGGGAATTTTTTTTGCATCAACAAAAAAGAACAGCATTTTAACAGGACATCTGCAAGAAGAGAAATGTGGGAAATCACTTTACTGTTCAAGCATTATTTCATACTTCTATTTTTAAAGAATTATTTTAAGGCCTTTGTGCTAGAAATTCTACCTTTCATTTTGATAATCCGGTTTTTAGTCATGCCAATAAAGCCATTAAATTATGTTCCTCTTTTCCCTATGTCTGGAGTAATGACTTTTGCTGATACAAATAGGAAAATAATTCACCAATAAGTTTAATTCAAAAAAACCAATGTGGATTAATTTCTTGTTTATACATAGTGTTATAATGCATCAGGTATGTAAATAGGAAATACTTGTTTTCATGCTTAAAGAAATACAGACAAAATCAGCATGAAAATATAACTCTAATATTACTATAAACATTTATTTTTAGTAGCAGGCTTGGGTATTTATTTACTTGCTGATTTTATCTGCTGAAATTCCTGTTAGGAAATTAGACCTAGGACTACAAGGTACACAGAAGCATTAAAAAAAGGCAGTATCTTTTTGACAGAGAAGTTTCTAAGCAATTAGAAATGCCTAGACTACATTTTTCAGATCAAAAAAAAAAAAAAAAAGAGTTTGGACTACATATCCACTTTCTGTAACTAAACCTTAATTTTTAAGTTTCTCTTTTTTCAGGTTGAGTTATCGTGGGGATGTGAAATACTTAAATAATGACTTTTCGTTCACTTTTCCACTTTTCTCCAGAGAAAATAAAGAAGTTGAATCTCACAATCTCATCAATACTGTCAATAAATAAAGCATGTGTGTGTGGAAGCATGTTTTCTATATATCTGAAGCCTTTGTGGTGAATTTTGAACTCTCTTCACAAGTGTGCTTCTGCAAAGCTTTAAACATCTTTGACACTGGAAAGGTTATTTAGGTTTCTGAGAGATCTGAAGTCTGTATGACTCATATATATATATTTCCAGCAGGTTTTGTTATGTGATAACCATGAGATTTTATGGTGTTCCTTTATTCTAATAGTCACTCTCAAATGATAGGATACAATTCTACCTTTAGTTTTAAAGATGAGTTCAGTTCTGACACAAGCAATAGAAGTTGGATGTGGGTCAAAGAGTAAAGGTAGATAAGCCTTCCTGTGCAAACGGGATATGGCAAATTCAAGAAGAACAACACTGAATCTGTGGGCAATTTCAGCTGCAACAAAAGGTGCTACAAAGGTCTTTAGGTATTTCATTACATTTTCTACTACATACATATCTTGGATGCTGTATCATTGTGAAGAACTGGCAAGATCAGCAAAAAGGACTTCAAAGAGATAACTGATTTTCCTTTTTCTTTTTTCTGACTCTTGAACAAATAGTTCCTAGTGTCAGAGCTTCTAATTGTTTGCAAAAGAGGAAACTCAGCACTTGAAGTGAGTGTGATTTGGGTAACAGTACCATATTTTTAAATACAACCATTCTTTAAACAAAAATACAAATGGATAGGTGGATCTAATGTTTACATTGTTAGAGCTGCTTTGGTGGAGAAAAAGATTTGTGGGTTCTACAAAATATACTGAGAAGGAAGACAATATGTATCTTTTGATATGTATAAGGGAGCTGTCATGCTCACTTATACATAAAACTCTTTATATATATATCCCCTATATATGAGCTGTTCAGTAAACATTTTATCTAGCATTATGTGGTATACAATATTTTCTGATCTATTTTAAGTATCTAGGTTTAAAGATGTGATGCAAAGTTGTGACCAGGAGCTACAGAACAATTTTTAACAGTAGTTTATCTTAGTAAATGGCAGTCATTGACAAAGGAAGTATAAAAATACACATGAAATATGCATATGTGCTTAAGCACTAGCTTACAGAAACAGAAATTATCAAATGGCATTAATGGGATACATTTACCCTTGTTAATCTAAAAGAATTTAAATTATATACTAAGAAGGAATGCGTCCATGAACACAGGTGGGGACAGTTACCTACCTGAAGAACTTAGACCCCGAAAAGAACTGAAAGCTTGGTCTGAAAGAGCTATGTGTCATCTGAGACAGAATTTAGAGAAAAAAATATCAGAAAAACTTAATGTGCAGTTTGCAGTCTAAAACTGCAGACTTTTGACCCTGTATTCCATATGTGCAGGGTCTCCAAAGTCTGATAGTTATGCTGATTGATAGATCATCATTAAGGATAGCAGGTCCAGTGCTAATTGCTATGCATACCTCTAAAAGCCTCCTATTTAAATAGAAGACAACCACCACCACCAGAGGTCAAAACAGATCCTGAAATTGAACTCTGCTACAAACGTATTTGCAGAGTTAATTAGGAATATACTGGAATTCTTATGACTCTCTTCACAGCCTTCACTTGATTAGACCACAGGATTATTAGTAAGGAAAAGTAGCCACCATCAAGAAATAAAGGCTTTGTTAGAGTGCTCTTGGGAAACCTTATTTTTCCTCATTTATCCATGTAAACTTGTTGATTTTGGTAAAGTCTGTTGACCGAGTACTACATATGCATTCATATCAATAAATGTAAAAAATTGGTCCAAAAAATGTCCTTGATTATTTTGTTCATTTGTTTGTTTGCTTGTCATGTAAGTAAATCAAATAAAAGCATCTTAGGAATGCTCTTGGCTAAAAAGACATGTGTGAATTTAGACTGTCTGCTTTCCTTGGTTCCTTTTTTTTGCCATGGAAGTCTTTCTTTTGAAACTACAGTTTTGCTGCTTGACCTTAAAGACAGGCACACACGAAAAAAAGTTGCTTTGATGTTTCCATTACCTGTAATAAATTATGTTCACATTTCTAAACATTACTGGCAATACATCAAAATACTAAAAGTTCAAACCACAGGTCCTTTATACATTCTGCATGCATAACACACACATATTCAAATAGCAACCAGGTTTACCAAGACACTAGTTTAGTTACTTAAATTCACATTAATGATATAAAGTAGCTGTAAAACAGATTTCTGCAAGCCTGAAAAGAACAATAAACCTGTGACATCTCTAAAACTGTCTCATTGCAGGTTTACAGATGGAGAAAAAAGCCACTCATTATTTCATAGTTTTTAGAAATAGCAATGTTATTTATGAACATTTTCTTGATGTAAAAGGCACAGACTGGAACAGATATCCCACAGGATGGTTGTATGCTTAGGGGAAGCTGAGAAGAACATTTTTAATTGCTACTTGTTAAGCGAAGGCAGATGAGAAGACAGAACCTTTACTCATATTTTATCTGTGGTTAATGAAAACAATACTGTAGAGGTCTCAGTGAGTCATTGTTACAGCTGAATAGATTGAATTGACAGCACTTGCAGCAATATTATGTCATCAGATACCCTAGCTAGATTTTCAATCAATTATGTGGCAATTTCAAAACAAATATAAAGGAAAAAGGGGTAAGATATCCTATTGCTTCTTCCCTTCTCTCCACCTTTCTCGCATATCCTTCTTTTTAAATACAGCACTTGTGAAGAGCAAACTGAAAGAAGCCAGCAAAGAAAACACAAAAAAGTGAAAAGGGAGATGAAGACAGGATACTATCAGACAGACATCAAACACTGGAACTTTATAAGAGGAATGCATTTTAGAAAAGAAGCAATAAGGTGAAAAGTAATAGAGAATAAAACGGATGGAAAAATGTACCAAGTCTATTTTTAATGGAAACCTGATTTTACATCTAAACAAGATTTTAGCAAAAAAAAAAAAAAATCCATCATCTGGTGAAAGTTTAGCTTTCTCAATGTAAAGTCAACTCTTTTGCTTGTAATTTATTTTCTTATAGTCCATGAAACATCGTATTTGATGACTGCCATAACAAACTCTTTCTCCTATGAAAGGAAGAGATGGTGATGTTTCAGTGTGATTTCAACAAAGACCTCAGCCCAAAGAAGAAAAATGAGAGCATGTCTGCTTGAAAATTCCTTTGAGACATCAAAGCAGCACTTCCAAATCATAACATTCAATTTTCCTGTGAAAGTTTTAGGGAAAAGAACTTACATTTGATAAAAGAAAATTTCTGCAGAATAAAATGATTCATTGTCAATGTGACATTATCAAGAAGGAATGCTCAAAGTAGCAAATGCTATAGGTAAAACTACAGGCCTTGAATACTTAAAACATCTTATCAATACTTTTTTATTATTATTTTTTACATAATTGTCTACAATGAGCGAGAATCTCAATGACAAGGAAACTACTAAAGGTGGCATGTTGCATCCATACAGGTGATCGCGCTACAGACCTTCACCACAGAAAGGAAGAAGTTGCTGTGAAAGACAGGATACACAGGACAAGAATAGACATTGAAAGAGTAAAGCTGGAAGAGTTTTCAAGATCTTGTGCAGCAGGACAACACTGGAATAATTTAAAACAAAGAAATTTCAGAACTTTCCAACATGATACATCTCCAGGGACTTCTTATGTTTTTATTGAAAGATTTATATAATCTGGGTAGCATTGTTATAGCAACTGAAATGCTAGGCAGTAGGAAGCATCTAGAAATACTGGCAAGCTGAGAGATTTAAAAGCAACATGTATATTTCTTAGAATGCCAGTAGAAACATATGAGAAGAAAGAACTTGAATGTTATGTTAAACTCCAAAATTATTTCATAAAATAAAAGTACCTCTCAACAATATCTTGAAAAAAGAGAGAACTTTAACTGACTACAGTTCCTGACTGTAAAGTGGCAGCTTACACGATGCTGAGAAGACAACACATTAGTTGCCACTCTAGTTGTAATGTGTGGATGATTACTGTTTACATAGGACCTCCATCCCTTTCTTCCACCTCAGCTGCACAAATACAGCTTAAAAATTTAACTTCTCAGACACTAAATTCACAATCATCTCTTTGTGAAGGAGGGAATACCTGTCTGAGCACTAAAGCTACAACAGCAGGTTTTGCTTCATCCACAGTGTAATCTTAAAATTGTATGACAGAAGGGGTCACCTCCCATGGCTGTTCATAAAAGGAAGGCTGAATGGTTCACAAAACAGCTCCTGAATCCTCACAGTTTTCTTGTAGATTATGAGATTCGAATAAGGATCCATTAACAATGCACCAAGCTAAAAACCTGTGTTCATTCAGGAGCTATTAAATTTTTACAAGTTTTCCCCTGGACAATGCCACAAAGCAAAGGAGAGAGCGTATGAGAGTGGTAACTGCTTAAACAGATGGATTTTTATTCCTTACGGTATCTGTACCTGAGTTTTCAAAGAGCTACTTAAATACTCATAGTGACTTCATAGTCCAATAAGGCACAAGTTTATGTGCTTTGCTCTTATGTCAGCCTGTTTATCCACCCGTAAACTGGCTAACAATTTTGATTATGCCTTTTAGATGACTTATTGACTGCAATCAGTTAGAGTGTTTTCAGAAATCAATGTTGTTTTACTCTGTAGGTGATGCTGGGTTTGTTATGAATATTAAAAGATCTTATTCCTCCAGTGTGCAATACTACTGTGTTTGTGGGCATGATTTCTAGTGGAAGCTGAACTGAAAAGGAGTACGTGTTCTGTGTACAGAGCTAGGGTTGAATCAGGGATGTCAGGATAAGATTTTGCTGTCTTCTGTTAATACATAGGGAAGTAGAGTTTTAAAAGTGCTTGTCCTGCTACCAGCTTCAGGAAAATGTACGATTAATATTTTATGTTGTTGAATTTTATTTATCAAGTGTTTGCAAGTTTGGCTTTGTCAGCCTTCTGTTTGGTTTTCTACAACTACTACATCTGTAAAAATTAGGACTTGATTGATATTAAGGTGGGGTATAATATTGTCAAGCCCCACTATATATCAATTCCAACATAAAACAGCTAACACAAGTTAACTGGAGCTCCAGCAATGTTTCATTGGAGCAAACTACATGGCCTTTAGCAAAAAAAGTAACAAATATTATTGACTGCTAGTACAGCTAGTACTTTTCACCGAAATAAGAGCTTATTTCCAGAAAGGAAAAAATTATTATCAGTTTCTGCAGTTTTACTGCTCTTTTGGTGGTAGTCCCTTACGTATAGATGATTACCACTTTACATAATGGCCCAGTGTTACTATAGACATGATAAGCTTCTGGTTTGCAGTCATACAGTTTCAAAAATGCAAAATGAAACAATTCATTACTATATTTTAGACTGCAGCACCTTTGCTGACATAATCTTCTATTTCATGGTGCTGTTAGTGGAACCAGTGTTAATCAGGTTTCTGTGCTACAGCAATTGAGCTCAAAGACAGAATGCTGAGTCCATGCAGATTTCAGAAGGCTATTTCAGCTGATTAGTCTTCTCCAAACATTGGTAACAACAGCACAATTGACTATCTACCCTGTTGGAAAGAGACTTGTGAAACCTCTCTTACAGTTCACATTTTTAATGACATTCAAACTAGGCATATAATCCGAATCTTATCTCCTCTCCTCTATTCATACTTCATATTATGGTTTTCCTGATTCCCAAGATCTTGAAGGAGAGAGTTCTCCCAGTTGTAATAATATCATAAATAAATCAGTGATTATGAGAAATTACATCTGTCAATAGGGAAGGATTTTCTTACTATCCTGGAAGTACACAAGGGAAAAAAAAGAAATAGTTTAATTTTTTTACTAGTGTTTAACATAAATTGACTTGACAAGCACAGCACATTTATTTCAACCCCAAAGAAGATCACTCTTTCTGTGACTAGAAAATCCTCCTCAGAGGACTTAGGTCTGGATATTAAGTATAATAAAGGCCTCCTTCAAAGATACTGCTTGGTCATTCAGACTCTGGCATAGAAGTACTTAAAAATTATGCAGATATTAGCAGTTCAAACCCATCAGTTCTGTATCTGAATAACTGACTTTTCTGGGGACAATGAGACAGGCCCTGTCTGACGAGGTCTCTGCTCTGCCCACCTTGGGATCCCTCATGACTCCCATCCTGTAGGGAACAACCAGCATCCTGCCAACGAATAAAAAAAATGTCATTATTATTTACATTCAGTATTATTTTCATTATTAATGTTATCGATTTAATCATTATTTTCCAGTTTAGTTTAGCAGTAGACCAGCATCATTTGCTTCCTCTTTTTCATCAAGGAAACTTGACAATGGTCACAGAAACTTGGCACTAAAAATCTTTTTGAGCAGTCAAACATAACAGCTAAGAGGTAACATTTCAGAGATGCTTAAGTAGAATTTAGCTTAGCAGTTACTACTACTGGCTTTAACTGCAAGGTGCATGCCTTAACACTTGTTCTGGGCTCTGAACATTTGTTCTTATTAATATTTAGGTTGTGTTTTATGCTAAAAGCTCCCAGGATAAAATGTCCCAATAAAGATTCTGTCAGAAGGGTATACTCTATTCATTTTATCAGCTATAACTGGGCGTGTAGCATGCATATTTGGAAATGGGTTGTTTTGTAAATTTGCAGCAGAACTGACACAATGTACAATTGTGATATCAGGACTGATGTAAACTAATCTATTTATTTTCCTTAAGGAATGTGTCTTCAACTTTCTGAGAATATTTCCTTATTTTTCTCATCTGTTTTTAAAATTTGAATCAGCATCAGCTCAGTCTACAGAAGAGTATCTGCACTCTGAAGAAAATGAACCACTACCAACAAGGCAGGTAGTATTTTCCTGGCTAAGAAAAATTATTATAGCAGCAATTGTTCTTAATTCTTGTTGTATAGGAACCAAATTGTCAATAAATAATTCTGCTTTTTCTAAAATGCATGACCCCTTCTGAACCTCAGGCATCATAGTGCCCAGGTTTAGAAAACCCTAACAGAACTGGCTGTGTTACAAAGTGGAAAGTTGCCAGAGAAAAGCGTATCAGTGGGTGTTATTCTGTTCTATCCCTAGAAATTTAATTAAGACTTTTTTAAACAGAATTAGCACCATATTAATGACCCAAAAGATGGGTCATTATACCAGATCACTATATCATCATACATTATCTTCATACCCCCATATTAATGACCCAAGGATAGCATGAAAAAGATTGAAAGCAAATATTTGAAGTTAGTTTTTTTAAGTAAATCCATGCACTTCAGAGGTATCTATGGTTGTGTTCTAAAACAAGCAGTTAACCAGAATTCAGGGCCCTGTGGGTTGCTTTTCTGCAGAGAATAGAAAAGAATCTGGCATCTCTGATACCATCCCCTTTTTATAAAGTATATCTGAAATCCTCTGGAACCTAGCAAGAGGAAACTATATCTTTGTTAACAAGACCAAATTCCTTTCAATTTGCACTTGGCAGGCTTTTCATGTCTAGCTTTATTCCTTTTGCAGTTGTGCAGCTGGCAATTCAGACATTTCCCTGATACTTTTCAAGGTGCTTTATCTTTCCATTTCATGGAATAGTTACGTAAAAACTAGCCAGCAGAAGTGATTTTTTTCTTCCCTTTAGATTCACTGTTAGATGATGACCTGCACTTGTCTTTGGAATAGGGTCATCAGGCTCTATTAGTTTCTTACAGCTGTCATAAATGGAGAACAGTAATCCCATTCAATCCATAAGCAGTCCCTTTAAATCAATAACATTTTCACGTGGCACTAGGAAAAAAAAAAAACTGCAATAAAGAAAAGACAGTGTTGTTGGTGCTGCTGTTTTCTCAGACTAAGCTTATGCAAAAAATATTATCATGAAAGAAAAGTGGAATTACATAAGCACTGACTTTCACAGCGATCATCTCTTTAAATGCACCTCTGTCTCACTAGAACAATTTGCTCTTCTCTTGCCTGGCTGCTTGTACACTGTGCATAGGTGATAATTTGACATGATGGAGAGCCTGACACAGCATTGGACTTACCAGAATTCTATAAATTATTCAATAAGAATAAGTACAAGAATATTTTATCTGACTTGCCAGTGCTGTGGAGTCCTATAAGGAGATTGTGCAGAGGAAGAGGAAAACCACAGATCAATGTAGAGGAGTAAAGATAGGAGTGATTAATAGCAGATTAATTCAGTAGGTAAAAAAAGGCAAGATCTGTGTACACACAAAAAAAAAGATACAAAAGCATGTTCATTTTATCTTCACAGTCATTTTGGATCTTACCATCAGAGCATCTTGATGACTCAGATGTTAACACATCTATCCTCACAAAACCCCAGTCAGGTATGGGAAGCCATACCTCATATAGATTTGGATATGATACAGAAAGTCTATGGCAAAAACAGAGTAGAACTGACATGTTATATCCCAGTGCGGTACTTGAAACGTAGCTTTCCCACCATGTAAAAATAAGAAGTAATAATCATTGATATAAAGACTGAATTAAACTATAGTCCATCTTGATCCCTATATTGTATATATACTAAGTGGAAATTTCTGTTTTCTTTCCAAATCTTTCATTCCCACTGACAATAATTTTAATATAAAAACCTTTTGAAGTTTTTATATTAAAATTAAAGACTGCCTCTCCCTATCTCTGTCTACTGTCGCATACGCATTAGAACACATGAAATAAATTATTTTTTTCATAATTGCTGGATAAAGCACCTGTTGTTTTCCTTGGACAAGTATATAAACAACTATATAAGCAAGTGAAATAGCTTTGAATCATGGAAAACTTTGGTTTTTTTCCTGTTTGCTTTTGGAGTCATCTATGACAGCTATTATATAAAACCCTTTGTATGGGACTTTTTTCAAAAGAAATGGTATAAGTGAAAAAATCTGAAGTGCTGTTCTAGCCTTGGGAAAATAAAGAACTGCAAATCTTCATGGGTAACAACTTCACTGTCAGACCTATTATTGGAAAAATTAGCATTTGAATAGCCTTGCAATGTGGAATAATTCGTTTCTTCCTTGTGAAATTGTTCAGCATTGACAGACTTATCACAGCTCCTGCTTCACAGCCACTGGAGATGCATCAGGTAATCAATGCTGTTCAAGCTGTGAATGTTTTCATTCTTCTCCTAGTTGTCAAGTCCAATGTACTGTCATACCTATGGAGTTAAACCCTATGGAGGCAAAATGCGCTTACTGTTTCTAACAGAATCTTACTTCACAGGACCAGGACCTGGTATAGAGAGGGCCATTTACCAGCAAACTGAGTGAACTCTTTTCTGAATCTAAATAATTCCACATGATTATTTAACAATTCCAGAAAACCTGCATTCACCTACAGCAATGATTGTACAAACAACTTTATAAGGAGCACAGTAATGAGTTAGTTGGCAGAAATCTTGTTCATAAAACATCTGTCATGCAATGATGATGTTGGAAAAAACAAGGAGAAAAACAGTAATTATGTCAAGTAAGTTACTTGCTAACAACTTTTTAGACTAAAACACTATTAGATAAAAACAAGACATTGCTAGAACCTCTCTCTTTACTACATTCTTCCCTCTTAAATAGATAAAATAAAGTAAAGTAACTATAGGGGATGCTTGCTCTGCAAAGGAAAAAAAAAAAAAAGAATAAAGTAAAAATAAAGCAACAATATTTGATACAGTATTCTAAAAACAATTAAACTAGCCAAGCAAATCCCCCAGTAGTGTCTTATATTCACAATTTCCTTGGCTTGGAGTGAACATGAAACAGTAGAAATGCCAAAGATCTCCTCACTAGCAGAAAAATAAAAAAATAAATCTGAAAACAGCTCAGCTCTCATATTTATATATTCATGGTCACATGTACTTAATAAGCTGGACACATTCATATCCTTTCAGCATTAGCAGAAACACTTCAGTCACTTGTTATATGAATTCGAACTCACAATCTCAAAGCATGCGGTGTGAATTCAGCCAATCTTTACAAATATTTTCTAAGGTATTTCATGCTCAAATGTTTGCATTGCTCACCATATGAACCTTCCAGGTTAAGAGCTTAACACACTAAAACTGCATGATTTTAGTATCCCCATGACGAAATAATTTCTTTTTGAGGTAAAAAATTTCATTCTATTTCTAAGGAAGAAATAGATAAGGATCCTAATCAGCAAAGCCTCTCAAGAACACAAAACACCTGCTATGCCTTCCAACTTTTTCTCAAAGGACTTTGGCAAACTTAGAAGATTTCCATCAACACATGGGTGAATATTCAGAATCCTTCACTGCAGAAGGAAAGGTCTTTCCAGCTGACATGAAATAATACAACAATCTCACTTTATCAATGTACACACTAAACAGGATACTCCAGCTCCAGTTTAAAACAGTAATGCATACAAGAAGTTTCTTTTGAGGGCTTCTAGTTCTGGAGTTCTTTGTGCTTTTACTTAGTCAGAAAGAGACTGTTGTTTTTCAGAAATTCTCATATATTATTGAGGTTTGCAGACAGAAATACATGTGGTTGCAAAATTAGTCATAGTATTATAATTAATTTCTGTTTCCAAATAGAAAATCCAGTTTCAGTAGTATCCATGTCCATAGCAACAATGAAAGCTACAGCNTTACTATAATGATTTTTTTTTAAGTAATAAAAACTGTATCTTCAAAACACAGAACTGTGACAAGAGTTAAAACCAGGTAAATTATACAAAGCTCAATTAAATCAAGATTATAGATGTGTCATTTTTTTTTACCTTTCCATTCCGGAGTGACTAAGATGTGATGGCATCTGCTTTTCAGATTTACTGACATGATAGTTATTAAAATATTATACCATTCAGAATTAGAAAAAGCAAAAATCTAGGACACAAGTTTAAAATATAACAGAAGCACATTTAAAAGAAGTCACAAAATAAACAAAAGGAATTGTTTTACCACCTTGAATCCCAGCACCCCATAATCTGAGAATATTTTGCAGAAATTCAGCCAGTTCCTCGTTGTGCAATGTGTTTTAAGGAATTGCTGATCTGAAAGTTTATGAAGTGACTGCCCGCCTTTTTCACCTTGTTGTTCCCCAGGTTCCATATTTCAACCTTCACATTTAAGCCTTCAGTACTTCTGGTGCAAAGATTAATAGAGAAAGCTGTGATAACAGCAGTCAGAGAATTAAACGCCTCTTGCTGGATTTAGTCTTGATTAGTACATTTAAATTAATATTTTCCTATCCCTGTTGACATTATAAACACCTGCCCTAAGTGCTCCTTGTCTAAATGGTTTCTGATTCTCCTGTTTCCAGAAACAAAGCAACACAAATATGAGAGGTTTTTATAAAACTAGATATATAATTTTCAGGTAGGAGCAATCTGACAGATGGAGCAATCTGACTTTCTGAAAGTCCCTGCCCCATTTTTTTCTGGAGCTCATACTTCAGAGTTTTTCTCTGAATTTCTCAGTCCCGTTTTTGTCCAAAACTCAAAGTATCTTTCCAGTTTCTACCAAGTAACTTTCAAAATCTCCTTGAGTCTTCCGAGTAGCTCGGTACATACAGCACATAATGTAGCCTATTAGGGGATAGAAATTTTTCTGTTTATAAGTAACTGAGACAAATTTCTGGGGAACTCCAGTCATGCCCCCTGTCTGGAAAAGGCCAGATGCTCACAGTAGGTGCTGGATCGTTATCTTGTTTCAAAGACCTAACCTGTATGTAGACTTCTCTGGACTCTTGCAATAAGACATAGTAATGCCCAATGTGAAAAGTATTTTCTGTTTGCACAGCCACTAAGCAGTTTGCTTCCAAGTTTTGCTCCTTGACTGACATTTCCATACTTCACCTAGAGAATCTAATCTTTAAAATGCAAAGTCACTAATATATAGCTGTATCAATGGGGTTTGTTTCAGGGATGATGCTGGGATAACATAAAAAGCCAGTACTCACCTCCAGTTTAAAGTTTTGGTTTGGTGTTTTTGTTAAACAACTGTTCTAAATGTATATAGAAAAAAAACAACCCAGACTTAATCAAAGGTTACTGCCTAACATTGCAAAATAAGCTTGATTCCTCAATTAGATTTTATTTATTTGATACAAAAGAGAGTAAATCTAAAACAGAGTTAGCTGACACTTGTCAGTATTTTTTGTTAAATTTCTACTTTCTGATGATCTTTTAAATAAAGTGATGGTATCTTAAGTCTGCTTTTAAGTCTAAATACCTTTTATACAGAATTTATGAACACAAGCTCTGAATAGGACAATGAAAAAACATGGAAAATCATTTTTAGTTAGAAAGAGTTAGAATATTTGACTTAACAAATCACTAATATAATAATAAAAGATAAATTTAACAAATGTAGCAGACCAATTTTGCATTGCTGTTTTATTAAGTTACAGCATGGAATGAATTGAATAAGGATGCAGGTTACTAGAAAAATTAATAACATTTAATATATGAGCTCAGCTGTCTGCAAAGACAGCCCTGATTAGCATGTGTTTCTGTCCTTATTTGTTGTCTCAATATTTATTTAATATTGTTAAGGTTGTGCTTACTAGTTGGTCATATCTTTAAAATTCTTTAATTATTTGGAATTTTTACTTCATGGTTACTCCCTTTGGATGCCAAACATCAAGTTAATTAGACCACATTATTTTCAAAGTGCAGTTCAGGTCAAGCACTTCTCCAGCTTATTAACAAAATGCCACTCCAACCTCCTAAACAAGTTAACATCCACAGTTCTGGGTTGTTGTTTTTCTCTTCTGATTCCCTCACTCTCCTTCAAAAAATACTATGCGTCCAGCAAATGAGAAAAACTCAGTACAACATGTATTACTGCTATGGCTGAGACCCTACAAGAGTTCGTCCCCTCTTTAAAACTAGAAGAAAAGGTCTGAGGAGAGATACATACATTCTACCTTTCCTGCAGTGTCCTACTTTTCAACTTTATTTATTTTATATGATTTACATTTTGAATCTTCTTGATTTTTATTACGGATTTTTTCTTGTTGCTGTTTTTAGGGGTTTTTTTTGTTTGTTTGTTTTTTTACTGTAACTCATATCTTTCCTATTCAATACACTGAAAATAAAAATTGGGTGGGGAACAGAAACTGTATGTCAAGCGGAAGAAGATATCTGCGGTAAAAATTAGTCTTAATTTCAAGCTGGAACAAAACCTGGACATTTCAAAATTCATAGGGATTTTTCCTTCTTTTATAAAAATAATTTTATTTAAATATTCCATACTTTAATTTTCATAAAAAAAACATCTACATTCTAAAATCAATTACATAACTAAAAAATAGTGACAGTTTTACCATACAGCCTTCAAGAGAGTTTAACTTCAAAATGTCAAAGAACAAGTTAGATGACATTTGAGCTCTATTTTTTTAAGTACAGGCAGGTCTCCTGTGTTTATGCTTAGTCTAGATTTTTCCAAAAGCTAGTTATTTATATCAAATTCAATGTTGCAATATTTTTTCCTAATTTAGTGTAATTTTGGGAAGAATGTATTCTATCACCAAAGCGACGGTTTCCCAAGTCTACACCATTGATGAATAGAGCAACCCGTTATATCTATGAATTATCCCAAGTAGTGTCTATACAGGTACAGTTGAGTATCTTATTGTTTTAATTGTTATAAATTATGCCAAATGAAAAGAGGAAATTAGTAAAAAAAAATATTTCAAAGCATTTTTAATAATTTAATGAAATCACCATGACACAACAAATCTAAAAGCTGCAGTCATTTTTATTTTTAAAATATGAGTGTCTAAAGCCACATGGAACTCTGCCAAAAGGGATCCAATGAAATTCAGAATTGGTAGTTCAAACTGCAACCAGTTCCCAAACTGCCTGCTAGAAATACTATTTGATAAGCTAAATTCTCCTGCTGCTTTTCCACCTCTGCTCTACCTGACAGATCCTCTCCTGACTCAAGAAGGTCCCACAACAGATATAAGGATGTTTATGCACCGATCCTGCTCTACATAGCAGGGATCCCCCAAACTCACTTTCCAAGAGTGACTGCTGATATCTGAGAATGTTACTTGTTGAACTGAAATGGTTTATTTATATAAGCAGAAAAATAGAACAAGCAATAGCGTTAAGAAAATGGGGTTCTAAAGGTCTTAATTATTTTGTGGCTAAAGGAATATAAAACCTCTATAGTTATCTCAATACTTCCATCTAAGTGAGAACAAAAAAGATGTGGAGCTACATAAAATATGCCATCTACTTTTTATTACTATGTTCGTTAGTGCTCCAAGTGTAATGCATACTTTATCTAGAAATTCATGTGATTTGCATTTTAATGGGATTTTATGAGTTTGCCTTATACTTTCTCTTCCTATAAAATTCAACAGCAAAAGCAAGATAGTGAATAAGGATTCTAGAAATCAAATCCATTCACTCAGATAATGTACATTTCTTACTTCCAACTAGATACAACATATTCTGACACACTAATGTCATCAGATGGCACAATACTGATACAGACAATTACTTTATCTGCAAAACTCTTTTTACCAATTGCCAATATTCTTAATTTATAGTATTGATTTATAATTGTTATGAAGTACCCCCTGGAGAAATTAAATGTCTCATTCTCATTTGTATGTTAGCTGCAAGGAGTACACAGCAATCCCACATTATCTTCAGCATTGCATATTTTTATAACAGAGCTCAAGTATGGCCTCAAATATCAATATCAAATCTGGAGCCAAACTCTTTTCAGTGGTTCCCAGTGACAGGATGAGAGGCAATGAGCACGAGCTGGAATACAGGAAGTTCCACTCAAATATGAGAAAAAAACTTCATTACAGTGAAGGGGACAGAACACTGAAACAGGCTGCCCAGGAATGTGGCAAATTCCCTTTCTCTGGAGGTTTTCAAGACCTGCCTGGATACAATCCAGTGTAACGTGCTCTAGGCTATCCTTCTTTAGCATGGGAGTTGGACTAGATGATCTCTAGAGGTCCCTTCCAACTCTGACAATTCCATGATTCCACGAAATACATTCATGAATATCTGCTTTGTAAAACTAGGATATAAAACAGTCTTGCATTTTTTTTTTTTAGGATCAGTATTCACATTTCTGCTGAGAGGAAAGGTAATTGAAGGAAATTAAGACTTTTAACAGAACTTTAATCTTCTGTACTCTGATACATTACAAGGTCTTTTCTGTGACTCTTAAATCAGTATCTACTCTTCTATAACTTCTGAATCTACAACACCCATTTCTAACAATATCAGTAATCTGCGTTACAAAAGAAATCCAAAATCTACATCTTATATCTCTGGACATCAAACTCTATAATTACAAGAGTTATCTCTGCATATGAATATTTTTATCTTCAAAGAATCTAAAGGGAATCTACAGTACTATATAAAAAATATGTTTCATTAATAAAAGAGAGACCTTATCTTAAAAGTGTCATCTCCATTTTAATCTGGTATCTTCTCCAACATTATACGATGATGGTCACTAAAGATATAACTTTATAACGATGCTGAAAATGGATTTTTATAGGACCAATATGTCTGTCTTAACTGTTAAAAATTAACGATCTTTCTTATCTAGTTATGGTCCTTAATGATAAAGAGACAGCACATATTATCTATTACAGGATTTACTGTACTCTTTAAAAAGTTATGTTCATTCAGCCCTGTGCCATATATAATCAGTCAACAGCAGTTATTATCACCATAAACTTGTCAGACACTTTTTTAAAAATAATCCTAAATATCTATGAAGAAAATTATTCAATACCCAACATTCGAAATGAAGAAGTATCTAAAAGATACTTTACTGTTTTCTATTTATTTTTTTCATCAATATTGAGTCAACATTAAAATGATTTTTCATTTTTCTCTTACATCAAACCAGTATTTTGATGACTCATTTCAAGCATCTCTTTCTGGGTCCTTGACGTCTTTTTCCCCTTCCTTACAGAAACACACTGACTTCTAAGGTATGAAAGTAAAGTGTGTATTTGGGTGAATAATTTGAAAGTGAAAGAGTACCTCCTTTTTCCAAGGAACTGTAGCTTCCAATCTTGTGTCAGCTTTTACCTATTTGATCTCACTTTGGAAAAGAAATATATTTTTTTAATCAGACAGAATATTGCATAAAGACAGCATCTTTGTCAGCCTGTCAAATTATGAACATCTTGTACATACTGTGAATGTATTAGTAACCTTGAAAAAAGTTAACAAAATCTAAGTCATGAAGGAATAAAGAAGGAGTACTGTAATCCACTTCTGATTGTTCCTCTCTCTATTACATTTTGAGACTGTTTTCCTAATGCATATTCTTCTAGGTTTTCAAGCTCAAACCACTCCTAAGAGATAGAGGGAGCTACTAAAGATATAAAAAAATAATGCAGATAGATTGTACATAAACTATTTATCTGGATGCATAATCTGTTTATAAAATGCAAATTGATATAGATTATTCAAGCTTATATACTTTAGGGCAGGATGTAGACCTTCTTGCTATTTAAATTCCTAGTTTCATAAATGACATGACATTGCCACTACCTTCCTTCTAAAGCACCAGCGATTTATATGCGGTATTCAAATCTATGTCATTAACACTGATTCATTACTAACTAACTATAAATTTCATATTTTTCTTGTGGGTACTGGACACAGCTTGGAAGTAATGCTTCTGAGAGATTGCACAGCAGCAAAAGAGATTTTTGGTATTAAAAAAAAAAAAAGTAGAATTATTATTATTATTTTTCTACGAGACATTTTAAAAGTTAATGCTAAGTCAAAATCTCTCTCACGTCTAAGCATTAGCCTTTGTTGGAGCAGCTCATGAAATGTACCAGGTTATTACCATTTTTCAAAGGAAAGGTTTAAATCAATTAATTCTCCTGAACTGGCAAATACTAGAAAAAGCTTATTTGCAAAGCATTTTGAGTGATATAATGACCTTTATTCTAAACTGTTCTGAGATAAAATTTGAAAAACCTAAGACCATAAAGCATTTGGGAGGCAGAAGAGGAAGCTTGAAGTGGAGGAAAAAAAAAAAAAAAACAAACAGAATTATTTTTAAGCTATAAAAGACATTAGTAGGTTTGGTAATTTTTTTCAATATCAAACATCACCCTACTCATCAGTTCTGATTATAATTTATGCTAACTTTTTATAAGACTAGGATTCATCAATATTTTATTAATTTTAAAATGAGTTTAGAATTCCTCCCCCTGACTCTAGTCAGTTTTGAACGGCAGAACTCCTCATAGGAGAAACCCAAAAAAATAAAAACAAAGCAAAGTCATGCAGAAAATGAGACATGTTGGGCTAGATGATGGGGACTTTTTGGCAGTCACCTCTATATGGAAACGCTAAATTTGGAATTTTATTATTGTACTTTTTGACAGCAGTGAGCATCATTAGAACAATCCACAACATTCAACCTGTTAGTTTCAGAAAATAATTTCTCCAGAAAGCTCAGTTTGACAACACATGCCACATGGTGTTTTATGTCAAAAGCTATTGAATGCTTGTTCTTCACAGAACTTAAAAGTGAAGAATATTGCCAGATAACTCAGAACAGCTTTCTGAAACTCATAGATAAAAGTATTAAGAGTTATTCCTTAATATGTATATTTAATAAGAAGTAAGCAGCATGAGTGTTCTGAGGAACATTCTATTTCTGCAATAAATGTTCTTGTTAAGAGATACACAGTACTTAGATCCTCATTTTTTCCAAGTTAGAACACAAAAATCTTGCCAATGGGCAAGTTTAAATACATTTATGTAAGTTTAAATCTGAACTTTAAGCACGATCTCTGTATAACATATTATATAATGTCATTCTTTACTGTTTAACGTATGATACACAGATTAATCTACATATATCCTTCTGTTTGATAGTGATTCTGACCTTTATACCCCAGCATCAAGGAGATATCTTCAAAAAGTATTGACTTTGGAAACCTACCTCATCTATTTATACTCTTACTCATCACATTTTCTTTTTTTTAAAAAAAAAAAACCCTATAAATAAATAAAAACATGAAAAATGGAATCAGCCATATGTAAAGTTTAACACATGGAAATAGGCCAAATTAATAGAAAGCATTTTAAACTAACAGCCACAGCAAATTAGGTAAAAGTTGTTAATGGATGATGGTCAATTTACTACTCTGGTCTGTCATAGTGATTCTCCTGTTTGCAGAGTTGCAAGACCTGATCTTACAAAGTAGGTAAGAAAAAACTTAAACCCCTTCCAGTCTGAGAGAAGAGTTGAAAATTTTGACTGTGGCTCCCTTTGCTTTCCTGGAGACTCATTCAGATTTTATGGTTCCCTTGCTCTCCTAGTTGCCTTCTTTTCCTGTTGACTGAAACTGTACTCAGTGTACTAAAGAAACAATTCATGCATGAGAACTATGCTATGCGCATAAACCAAGCCTGTGCAGATTCCCATACCCTGCTTTAGCTCTTAGTCGTCCCCCCAAATACAACTGTGACAGGACCTGACCTATGCAGACTACTCAGTTTCTATCAGAAGCTGAAAAGAATCCTTGAAAAGGATAAATATTGCTTAGCAACATCTAAAACAATATGCATAATTGACATTGATTCACATCAAGCATTAGAAAGAAATTAATTACCCAGCTGAAAACAGGGCAGTTAATTCTTGCCACCTCTTTTACTGCTTTATTAGCACAGTCTCTCACAGTCTCTTTTCACTCTTGCAAGATTTTTCCTTTCCACTTTGAGATGTAGAATCAAAGCATCAGCTCAGTGTTTCATTCTGCAGGCAGCTATAGGACTGAGAGCCCCAGTCTCTAGCTGCAAGCAGTCCCTTACAATTTGTGACACCCAGGTTCAGAACAGGGATTCAATAATTTATAAATATATATATATACATATATATATATAAAACTTAAGCAAGTATCCTAAAAATAAGTCTGTCAAAACTATAGTTTGTGTGGGGTTGTGTGGCTTTTCTTAATGGCAAGAGGAATTCACTGCTTACATTTTGTGGTCACCTAGGTTTATGAACTTCCACAGTGTTGTGACAAGCTACGTTTATTTGATTTAGCTACAGTTTTGCTTGCCTGGTTTTGAGAGCAACCCTGCCATTGATGGAGATCTGGATGCTGCAGTTGTAGGTCACAGCAGCATGCATACAGTGCATCTTTACTTTTTGAAAGCACCTGCATGCTGAATAAATAAATACAAAACTGTATTCAGTTAACTCATCACAGTCACATGCAGAAATTCAAAATGAGATTTTATTAACTATATTTATAAGAAAACACTAAATTTGACTATCATTATCCAGAGAAAGAACAGAGAACACTATAGAAAATAAGATGTATGCTAAAAGCATGCATTTGCATTCTAATTCAAAATCAGTTAGTAAGAGTTTTAGTAGGTATAGGTCAGGTACTAATTTATGAGATTTTTTAGGAAAACTTTCCCCAAAGGCCTAGAAGTGTATTCCTTATGTGTTTCTTTCTGCGTTATTCAAATAGTAAATTTAAGATTTCCTGACGGCAACTCAATAAGCTTGAATTTTGCAAATACTCTGATTCCCTGACAAAAGTACAGAAATTGCTAAAGAGAAAGCTTTGCTTTCATTTTAGTTTACCTGATTGCTTCTTCAGACTTCATCTATGACTGTGGTAAAGCAGGGAATACGCAGAAGAGCTAAGGTTTATTATCAAAACCATTAAGAATCATGTACAATTTCCCTTCTGTTTACTTCCTATGCTTCAGTGTAAAGAGATGATGAACATAAATCAGATTGCATGATACACCTATGAGAATCAGAAAATGTTATCCTGCCTCCTTTCAGGAGACATCCTCATGTGAAATTAAGTCTAAAAAAAATAAATAAAAAAAAATCACTGCTATCTATACTTCTTAGTGGAGATGATAACACTTCAGTCTCTTTATAAAATACTGCCATAGCAATATACCAAATTTGATGTTCTTTATGATCAGCATGATAGGATGTGGGATGCAATATCAAAATGGTCCTTCTGGATTATCTCAGCAGTGCTCAAGTAAAGCAGTTAGCAAAAGCACCTAGCAAGGTTCACAAAATCAAGAGTGCACATGAATTTTTAAGATAATAAAAAGTAGCATACTTGCCTCGAAGATTACTAGACGTGTAAACCAGTCTTCGGGCAAAACATAAAGGATCTTCTGTTCTTCTTCTTGGAAAAAAAAGGTAAGGGAGAGCATCTATTGTCTTTTCATTGGTCACCTGGGCCAAGCTATGACAATTGATTCTAGAAGTATTTATTTCATATGTGATATGATTGTCCGGATGGCCTATATGATGCTGATTCTAAATTGTAGTTTAACATTAAGTGAAGACATTGACTTGTGTTCCCCCAGGTTAAGCTTAGACTATTCTGAATACCTTACCAGTACTTGGACATTTCTAAAAGAAACCTAGACATGGTCAAATACCATAAGCCAAAATACAGTAACAGACCACAGGGAAAAGACAAAGGCATCGCTTTTCCTAGGTCTTTGTAGTGCTGGAGACCTGTCAAGTAATGTGCTCAGAAGTCTCAGTGCCCTGGCACTTCAATACCACTACTCTTTTTTCAAATATCTTTTCATTACACAGAAATTATGACACGTTTTTATCTATTATCTCTTTACTAAAAAAAAAAAGAAAAAAAAAAAATCAGTGCAAACTCCTGTGAGGAAATAAATGGAAGCTCTTTTACTAGAGGCCAAGACACCCAGATCAAGATCTATTTCTAAAAAACCTAATTACTTGTTTGTTAGATCAGTAATAGAATTCTCCTAGACATATTTTTCTCTTTCTTTTTCTCATATAATTTTCACAGTATGAGTTAAAAGAGTTTAATAAATCCAAAGTACAAAAAAGCTTATAATGAACCTGTCAAAGGGCCTGCTTGTAATTTGCCTGAAAGGATATTATTTCCTGAGAATGTTGTTCTGTCTTCATATAATTCTTCCTGAGATGTTCAATGCAGAACTCTGAAAATGGATGTTGACAATTTTGAGCAACATCCACCAGTAGCTGCTACCCTAATAAGCTGGTTGAAATGCCTCAGAGGAAAGATCAGATATAAATCAACTTCACCTTGGAAAGAAATATATTTTTTTTCCTGAAATAATTCTCTTCCTCTGAGACAGCTGAACCCAGCAATACATAAATGTATCTTTCCACTTTTGAACATGCTTTTAACACAGTTTAACTGCTACAGTTCAAGTTAATGCTTTCAGCTTTTAACTGGTTTTGTTGGGATATTCATCACAATCATAGCACTGCATAAGAGCTAAGCTGAGCAAATACCCTATTCCACAATTCATTTTACACAGGCCAGTATTCAGCTGGTATATGAATCACAAATAACTCCTCACTGCAGCTTTTAGTGCATTGCTTCTTCCAGCACGTTTTGCCTAGAGAGTTTCCGGGAGTAAGGCTGGTGCTTCTTTCCCTAATGGACTCTGTAGGGAGCAGGATAATGGGGAGATGATTTGATTTAGTGCAGCAGTCCTTAAATTTTGTAAATCCTGGATTCTGCTCGGCAAGAAACAGAACACGGTGCTTGCCCTTGAAAGCATAGCAGGCATGATCTGTCTCTGTTTTCGTCTTATTTCAAAAGGAGTAAAAGAATACTGTTTTTCTGCAGTATGTCACTCTATCAGACATGCTGCATGTTGAGTCTGACTTTACCTCTTTCCACCTGCTTGCTTCTGAAAATAATGGGACACTTCGTGCCTATTCTCTTTCCTCAAGCCCTTCTCAAATGTGCCCACAACTGCTTTTGGAACTAAGTCTAAACAGTCATTTGGGGATTTTTTAGCCATTCTTTCGTGAGCTGCGAAATCAAACCCATATTACCAAAAATAAAAACTTCTCACCTTCAATAATACAATTAACTTTTTTCCCTTTTAAACCATACAACATCACTATTACTAATTCATATGTTAAAGAATATAAATTTTAGAAGTCATAGTACATGCTATTTTGTAAATTGAGACACTACTTGTTCAGGCATTTCAATGTCCTGCCATACCCTTGCATGTTAACCTATTTTACTCCTTACAACTTTGGTATGCAGTGTTTGTGCCACTGTATAGCAAGAAATATTGCAGAAGTTGTCAATTCAGAGGATGCATTGGAATTTTATTTATATTTAACCTGTAGGATATAATCAGAAAGTCTAGTCCAGACATAGATGTTTACTATATAGCTCCGCTTCAAATGTGTTATCAGCACTATGAATATGTTTTCTTCATGTAATATATTTACTTCTATTTTAAATTTCCTTGATTTCATGAAGAGCGATTTTTATTGTGATTACTTTTTCTTGATGGCTTGGTGATTTTTTTTGAAAATCACTGCTGCTGAAAAAATGATTGCTTCTTTGTCCGTTCTCTAGACACTGAGCAGTTCAAAGCAATCCGGTGACTGTACTGTAGCTACCCCTGTTTATTACTAATGTAAATCTGAGCTTTGGTCTGCTATCTCATATGGCACAGCAAAGTACAAGATTATGATTAGTAATGCACCAATAAACAAATCTCATTTCAGAAATCAAAATTAGACTGTTGATCTGATCCATAAAGAGATTTTTTCAATATTTGGGGAACACCTTTGTCTTGTGTTCTTATATACATGAGTGGAGATCCATAGAAACACAGAATATAATATATTAATTTCTGCAATGAAATTTATTCTAGTATTTATGTACTACCTTTCTGTATTGCTTGCCAGACCCCTGGAAAGCTATCCAGTATTGACTATAGTGTATCTGTCCTGACAGAGTGAAGTATTTCTACAGTATATGTTCTCTGCTTACCTGTTCCAATGTAACATTAAATGTTTGTCAACCACTGATAGAAAGCACACAAATCGGTCTGGACATTAACGACCAAGCCTCTGGCAAGGTTAAATTCTTTCTTTCTTTTACAGGAAGCTTGACAGATCCCTCACTTCTGACAAAATATCAAACAGTATTCCTGCATGTTGAACTAACTCTGCTGAGGTTAGAACATGCCTGAGACTGTTTGGGAAATTTTTTAGGACTTCTAGTGCAGTCAGAAAGGGAATGATTGCATGGGACAACACAAATCTCAGAAACGGGTCTGTATTTTCTCAATTTACTAGAAAATAGGTAATAGTGGAAGCTTATTTCTAGACATCTTGTAAAATAGTCACCTGACTGAAAATATGATTGAACTCTAAAGGACATTATCCTACTGTGCATTGATGTAATCTTCCAACCAAGAAAAAAAAATCTTAGAAAAAAATCTTAAAATATATTATGAACAAATCTCCCTTTCTGTTCTTTTTTTTGAACAAAAAATTAATTTTTCTTCCCCCACCCTTCCCACCTCTATTCAGTCAACTAAAATAAGTCATACTTATCCTCCTAATTCTTCCTTTGCTTTAGATAGACATCTCCTGATCAGGAGAGGGGCCTGCCAGCCTCTTCTTCACACAGATATTTTTAACTATGGGCTTTGCTGGGATAATCTTATGGTTTCCTCTTCCTGATCTAACTAAAAATGACTGGCCAGTCTGTAGCATCTATAATCTCTCATTAAGAAGGAAAAATACAGTTAGCAAGTTGCTTGTACTAGCCTGACCACTTCCTTCCTTTGCAGGCAGTAATCTAGCTACAGTTGTCTGATTTCTTTTTCCAGTGGGACCAGCAGTGATTACTAAGAGCTACTACTACCATTTTTTTAATATTATACAAAGAATAGTTGAATAGTTTATAGGTGAGTAGTTTACCAAGATACTAGTTGTAGATGATTGGAATGTTAACACATAACAGCTGGTTTTCTTTCTTTTGGATTATATTCAGAACATTCTTCTCATGTTTCCTGATATTACTGCTTAACACTGGAAACAGTGTTATTTACAAGACTTGGCTTTTCAAGTTATCAAAGGCAAATGGAATTTCTTCAGTTGTGTAGCCCATATTTTTAAAAGAAAATGTATAATGTCAGATCCACACATGAAAATTACAATATTTTTGTTTTGTCGTCTTTTGGAGTGAAGCACCAGATTATACTCCTGGGGAATCGGAGAAGGCATAAGGTTTAATAAGGAAGGGGTGGTGGGTGTGGAATAAATGTTAAAAATGCAGAAGTTTTAAAAAACAACAGAACGTTGAGACTCTTAGTTAAAATATGTTCAAAATGTAACTGTGTGTTAAAATAGCTTATGAAAATCTGGGCCAGTTACCATGTTTCTGACAGGTTTTTAATGTGAGATTAATTCAACATCAGTGCTTTGTATTGTTATGTTATTTTTATTTTTTCAGTTCTTTTTATAAGCTTGGAGGTAAAATGCCTGTCAGCTTCAATTGTTTACTATTTTAACTAGATCACAGAAATCATTGGTTTATTTCAAAAATACATTTTCCATAACTTTTTCAATAAAATAATAATTTGGCCTGTAAGGTTCAGACCATGCCCAATTATAGAACTTTAAAACATAAATTCTCCTCAAAGCCAGGAGAACTTTGATGTAGTCACTCCTGTTCTATATCACCCTTGATTCTTTAGGCTACTAAATTATTACAGAACTCTCCAGAGAAGACATTATGCAGGTTGTAGCTTTTCCTTTCACCTTTGTGAGATGGCCTTTCACTGAATGTTCGTACATCTGTTAACTGTGGCATTCCTAGGAGGAAAAGGGTGACATCTGATATATGTCAGGTAACATTTCAGCTGAACAGAAGTAAATCTTGTAGCAACATTCTGTCTTCTTCTCATTGCTTTCTTAGAAATCCAAGTCTCTTCTTGAAGAACAGAAGAACAGAAGTAGAAGAATATGCATTCACTATAATACAGGATAAATCCTCACCAGTTGCTTCTCATTAAAGATTTATTTTTTTTAATTTAGCCTATGAGTTAGTACTTAAAGACATGGGGAAGAAACCTTCTGTCCAGTAGAGCGTAATTCTGACCAGCAAATGCTCTTCTCC
Source organism: Thinocorus orbignyianus (assembly GCA_013400375.1). NCBI lineage: Eukaryota > Metazoa > Chordata > Aves > Ciconiiformes > Thinocoridae > Thinocorus > Thinocorus orbignyianus. The sequence continues at coordinate 331,814 of VXBW01000258.1, forward strand.
AAATCCTACATTACTTCTGATGAAATTCTGTGAAACCTACTAGCAAAGAATCGGTTTTGGTACTACTCTTGTCCTAGTCTCCATAAAAACTGAAACCACTAAAGGGAAGCAGTCTTTGAGAAACCAAGGGTTAAAACAGAAGAATGTGAAGCACTATNCTAACCACTTGGCTTCTGTTATCAAGTGTCTTGTTAGGTCAAGTAGCAACATTCTGCATGAAGCAAAAGGCTATAGCCTTTTGCTTCAAACTGTTAAGTATTGGTGCAATATTACAAAATGAAAACTGTTTTTCTTAGTGTGGGTTTTTGGAAAAAAAAAACTATAAAATTGCACATAGACTGTGAATACTGTAACATTAAGCACCCAGAAGTTAAGAAATACAAGATTTAGTCTCCGTTGTAATCTTAATTCAGGTGGTTGGTACATATATATCTTCATTCAGTTTGAATTATTTCATTACAATAGTTTGTTCCCCTGCGATTAATTCTGTGCACTGTCAGGTTGATATTTAGTTAGCGAACACCTGTTCAATATTTTGTTGTGGCTTGTGCTGTTTGTTGTTTTATACTCTATTTACCACACACTTTTCAATCCCTCTATGAACTCAGAATTATTTATTTACTTCCAGGGTTTGTATACCACTCATCATTACACAGAATCCAAGTGCTTCACATTTATTAAGAATTTTTATGACATCCCTGTGAGATGAAGAGATTGTATTTATTATCTCATTGTTACCGATGGGGACAGATAAATTCATATAAAAACATCTACTTAGTACTGGAGACCTCTCTGAGACACTTTGCCCGTGATCTCCCAAAGCACTCTTCTTACACATTCAAAGCATACCCACCACTGACTCTATCTTGAGTTCTAAGCATTTATTATGATGTTCATATCAGGCATTTGGAAATGAGAATTCTTTTCCTGTGATAAAAATCCTGTTTTACATAGATTGCTCAACAATCCAAAGGAATTCTATGACAGTGTTAGGAAAACAATCTAGTTTCTTAGGGCAAGATACCTTAAGAAACATACCTTGCAATAAGCTGCTTTTCACTTACTACACAAGCTCATCTTCCCAAGAAGTCCATTCATTACACAGATCAATACTTTTCTCCAGAGAATTTTATTCTGTACAGTGAGTAAATTATTTTACCTCATGGAGTGGGATGGGGGTGGGGGGTGCGAGGGAGTGTATGGTGTTTAATTGCAGCTATAGAAACAATTTTAATTACTGAATTTCGGGATTCAGGTGCTCCTTTAGGTACTTAAAATCTTGTGGGTTTATTATTTTATTTTAGGTTAAAAAAAAAACAAAACAAACAAACAAACAAAAACAACAACAACAAAAAAACCTGAACAGTTTCCAGCTGGAGAAACTGACTTGTTGGATGAGTTCATGTCATCCCACCTATGAAAAATTTGAAGGTTAAAAGGCAAATTCCATTCCTTAGAAATGACTTGCAGGGGACATTGCAACATGAATTCACTACATGAATTTCAAATTATGGATTTTTTCAGTGAACACAGCTGCCTGCACGGAGATGGAAGATGGGAGACAGGATTGCAATCACCTCTAAAAGAGTCAAGGGGACCATCACTGCCTCTAAATGCTCAGGAAAACTTTAGTGAAGAAGGGTAATCTTATACGGGTACTCTGGCTCTCCTGTGTTTGGAGCAGATCTCTCAGGTTTGTTCTCCTGTCTGATGTGCTGCTGTTCCCTTCAGCAGATTAACTTCTACAGGAGTTACCCTCAATTGCTTGCCAGCCCTAGCTCTCAGGCCCCTCAGATAAGGAGTCCATCTACAGTATTCTCCTGGCCATCTCCTGTTTCACTCTAGTCTTATAACAGGAAGCAATATCTTGGGAAAGGTTATTCAAGCAATTTTAGTCCACTTGAGGTGTATGGCAGTACATTCTTCCTGATTGGGGCAAAACATACTCTTCACTAAGTTAACCTGAGAGAGGAAAAGAGGACAGCAAAGTTCACAAAGGTTCCATGGCATAACAAAACTAGAAACACAAGCTTGTAGGGAAGAGACAAAGATTTCAGTGAGTAAAGCCAAAAATAGCAAGGAGAGAATCTTTGACAGTTCTTTAGAAGTACTTAATGGTACTTAATAGTTTGCTAAGGTGACTTAAGAACACACAGAGGAGAAACAGAGAGCAGAAAAGTGCTAGTGTGAATATTTCAAGTTCTTATCCAGGTGATAGGCCGAATTTATGCAGCCTGTGTAGAAATATCCTCCTGCTGCTCTTGCAATTCTATCCATATGCTAGTAAAGTAAGCACTTTGTGTCTCCTGTTGCTGTCAGGAATGAATGCCCTTCTCCAGAAAGAGAGAGATGAAGAAAGAGGTCATTCACACATCTGAGTGAAAACTGTCTCTATTTTGTCAGTGACAGCTCAGAAGTTCATGTTTTTGTGAATGATCTCACATCCTCTCTCCACTAGGAGCCAAGAAAGGAGACAACTACCTGGAATGAAGTTGTAGAGAAGTGGGGGTTGGTCTCTTCTCCCAAGTCACAGGCAATAGGACAAGAGGAAATGGCCTCAAGTTGAACCAAGGGAGGTTCAAATTTGATATCAGGAAAAAATTTTACACTGGAAGGATTATTAAGCATTGGAATGGGCTGCCCAGGAAAGTGGTTGAGGCACCATCCCATCCAAACAAATTTTGCTCTCCTAAATATGGTGCAAGATTGCAAAGATGAAATTGTTCTAGATAAGTAAAGGATAAGATGCCAGAGCACTCAGAAATAATGAGGTGGTGTTCATGGGTTTTATAGGATGCATAGAGCTGGTTCTGTTACACTCCAGGCAGTTCGTGTTTTTTCCTGGTAGTTCTTTAGAGAAGAAGTTTTACTTTCAGATGTTCTAGTCTCCAGAGGTTTACTTCTGCATCTGTAACTTACACTTGTGTTTGTTGCAAAAACCTACCAAAATAAAATAGTGGTCTTTTATTCCCCTTTTGCACATTGTATCTGACTACAAAAATTGTATTACATTATGAAACAGTCCTGGTGTGTATGATGTGACAGTATGGTCCCATATCCCTTCTCTACCTATACCCCACAGTCACACAGCTCTTTGTTTTTCGCATGTCAAGAGAAGATGCTCATTTCAGTGGAACTATATGCATACCAAATATTAAGCACACACTGCAGCATCTGAGTCCCAGTGCACTCCTGACACTAGCAAAACTGAGAAAGCCTGATGCATGCATGGTGGGCATTGTGTTTTCAGAGGACTGCCATCACCATGTTTTGGAAAATACATTAAATGTCAAGAAGTACTTACTATTTTCTGAGTATTTTACTAACTCTAATTAACTTAAAATTAACCACTGTGAACCCAATTACATTAAAGATGTTAAGCATTTCAGAAAACATGATACTTTCTGCATCTGAGTGAACATTAAAAAGCACTTTCTGCTAGAAATAGTGTAATATAAAATGGAAGTAAAAATAGCAATAAATTCAGAAGTGGTAATTTTTATTAAATATTCTCAAAATATTTTCTCGCTGTGAGAACAAGTAGTTTTATGGCATCCCATCAAATAATACTCTTGTGCCCCTTTATAAGAAATACATATAGGCATATACTTACGTATATATGGGCCTTTTCTTTTGTAGATCTGTAAGCATTTTCCTAAAGAGATAAACATCTTTACCTGTAGTTTGCAGACAAAGTGAGACATGATGACTTGCCTCCTCTGTTTAAAAACCTTATACCAGTCTTTAAATATTTCTGAGATAAGTTGTTCAACTTGTGAATTTTTTATAAAAATATATTCACTATGCAAATTGCCACAGAAGTAGATACTCAGTCTGTTTTCAGTATACTTTCCTGTAAGAACTTCTGTATTAATAGCGGTGTCAGTTCTTTATAGTAAGTACTGCAGCCAAATATATACTTCTAACCTTTTAAGAATACTTTGAGTTCCACATCACAAAGACTATAGTTGACATGTTAATTGCCTAGCTGTGTGAAAACTGGGTTATCTTTCAGCCTTTGGCATTTTTAAGTTCATTAATTTTCTTACCTTGTCTTTCTCTTATGTCTTCTTTTTATTGAGAAACTCTAAATATAGTAGGATTGTAAAAACTCAGCCCAACAAAGGTATGAATAAGGAGGAACATTTACTGAAATAGGATAGAACACTTTACACTATATACATATATTGATTGTTTAGTCATTCCATTATTTTTTTCTCCTTTTTTGCAGCTACCTATAGCCAATTTAAGAATAACAGATACTTTTCAACTGATAAAAGGCAGGGATTATAACAATATATTATTAAATACACATATAATGTTTATTAAAGAAAAATAATCATACTTTGAAATGTGATAGTATCAGATTTGAATAGGCTAACATACAAGGATTCTGTCAACCAGCAAAACTGTACAACAGAGAGCTTTATTCACTACTGGTTTGCCCTTTTTCATAGCTTGTGCTGCTAAGCAAGCTGAAAGTGAGTCAGATTTAACCAGTTTTAATGAGCACCTTACAAACATTCCACATTCATGTCAGTTATTCCATAAAGCACATCAGAGAAGAGCATCCACTCTGAAATATTTATGTTCTCTGGAAATTCCTGGATTAGAGAGCTGTGTAACTCCCTTCTGCACAGTTCAACTCAAAATCTCTTTTACCAATAGTAAAGAAAATAGTGAAAGTATAATGTGACTTGCTGAGAAGCTATGGACGCTTCAACAGTGATGAGTTTATACACTGACAAAATGATGTCTTGGAACCTCCTACCTGTTGTCTGTGATATATCTGTAAAGCTGGGTATGAATAGTTGGTAATAATATATTATAATAACAGAACCCAGTTGCATCCAGATGGCCAGTGTGTAATTTTATCCTTCAGTAGTCACTGCTCACAGCTCTTGCTTGACTTCCTCACATTCAACACCCCACCACCACCCTGATCCCCTTCCAAGCAGAGAGGCCATCTCAACCACCTATGCTTTTTATGGACAGGAAAAGTCCAAGCACAATCAGCATATATATAAACCAACAGAAAGCCCAGACACAACTAGTATTCTCTGCCTGAAAAGCACTCTTTAGACTGCATAAGCTCTTTTCTTTTCACCAACATCAAATGCCAAACAGATGGTGGATGAAGCCTATACCTGAAACTTAAGTTTTAAAATGTGAGGAAGAGGCAGCCCATTCTGCTTTCCATGTTGGCAGGTCAGGTATTTGGATCCCAATGATACCAGCTCCAACCCATGAAGACTCATAAACCCTATTGAAAGCTTTTTAAAGATCCTCCCAAGTTAAACTTGCCTCCTTTCCCCTTTGCTGCAGCGTTCTGGGAGATAACAGTATGATTCACAGCGTCTTGTATATGGTACTGCATGGGACATCCACAGGGTCGGGCTGAGTGGCAGGCAAACATCCCTGCAAGAGGGAAAATATGGTGAAGGTCTACTTTGGAAAAGATGTCATGATGCTCCAGGACACCTCAATGACTCTGGAGCATGCCAAAGACTCTAAAATATTCGGTGGGAAGGCCAAGTTCAGATTTGTCCTTTAAAATATTTTCCTCGAGCCAGGGCAACTTCAGTACAGGCAGGTTTAGCTACCAGACACACAAATTTACAATCTGCAACCAGTTATTTCTAAGTAGGTAGAAATTTAAATAAAACATACGCTGCTCTTGGATGTTCCACCTTTGGTAATAAACTCATTGTGAACTGATCAACCTAGTTTTGCAGACTTCTGTGGCTGGAATAATTGAATAATACACTAGCTGCTTATCTGTGAAATACCAAATGCTTAAAAGTTCACAAAGGTCTGATTTATGATCTAATCCCTGATTACAAATACACTCTAGCAAATCATAGAATATTACTGCATTCTAGATCAAAGGACTTAGGACTCAGCACTTTAGTCTGTGGTTCGTACACAAGTTTCATTACTACTATTGGGAAGGAAATATGATGATTTAAAATACAACAGTACCAAAAAAAACCAGGCAAAATTAAACCATTTTTCCCCCAAAGCTTTATGATTACAAGATAAATGCACCTTGAGATAGAAATCATGCAGAGTTTTCTAAAACTTAATTATGTGAAAGTACAAGTGGTAGAAAAAAACTTGAGTGGATAAATGATCTTTATTTTGCACCCTGCAGGGTTAGCCTACAGTTTCTTAAATATTAGCATTCAGTTTGGGTTGTGTGCTAAAGAAGTGAAAATAGAGACAAACTTCAACAAATCTACCTTCACTTGTGCAAGTTAACTATATAAAACTTCCATAAAATCAGATGATTATTCTGTGCAACTAATAGTTTTCTGCCATTATTTATTTCCATTAAAAAAATATAGCTACTATTCTGTATTTTCTACGAGGTAGATTTAAATAACATGAACTGTAAGAAGAGGTGGTAGTGGGGGGAAAACACATTAAAAAGAAGGAAAATTACTTTTCCCTTTAAGTTTTAGAGGTCCGTAAGGTTTGCATTTCAATCTCCAATAGGGAAAATTTACTTCCTATCCCTAAGGGAAACAAAAAAATCCATTATCTTTGCTAGAAAATAGGAATTATTTAATATTTTTCTGTTTTAGCCAAGTGGCTCATTCTGATTGCTAAGCAGCACATTGTACAGTCCATTGTTCTCTCTTGAAGTTCTCTATTGAGTCTCCAGTTTTGATATTTCATACTCTCAAACTTATGCTAGTGACAGAGCATGTGTTTTTCCATTTTCATCTCAAAATGTGCAAATACTAGATAACAGGGTAGTAGCTATAGCTCTGATGTTGTGTCTGTCTGAGTAGCTGGTTTGGGCATTGCTTATTTTAAAATCCTTATAATGATATGGTCATCTCTATGGACATTATTTTATTATGACTTTATTTCTCTCTGTAGCTTCTCCTTCTGTACTCCTTTTCCATTTATTTAATGCCAGCCACTGTGTCATCCTTCATCTTTATTATATATTGAAAATAAACTAATTTGAAAAGGTTTTTAAAAATGCAGTCACTGGGTCTTTGTGGTTGCTTTTGTTCCTCCTGTACAATTTGTGACATGGAACAAGTGACACACACTGTCCAAACCTGTATTCTGATGTATGCCAGTGTTAACGTCACCAGCAGTCACTGAAAGATATTTCTACTTTGCCCAGTCCTCTCGGTACTGCCTTTACCCCCAACTGATGCAGCTAAAATGCAGAGAGCTCTTCTGATGCCTTTTGGAGGTTTAGAAAAGCACATGGGGCATTTCATGGGGTGTTCTAGAACAGGGTCAGCCCTTGTGGGTGAGGAGGACAATGGTGTTTTCCAGTTCTCTTCATTTAACACATTGAGATAAATACACCAATGCAAAATTTTCTTATTAGCATCCAAAATAGGCAATAAAGTTCTAAATTTTTGGAATAACATAGGTGCTGGAAAAACATAGTGACTGAAAACGTATACCAAATCTTCTCTTAATAGGGTCAAATATTCAAAGTCTTCTCTTGTCTATGGGATATAAGAGATTTAATAGTTCATTTCTCCTTCCACTTGTTAGTTTATTCCTCCAAACTCTATTTTATTTTCTACGTACCTAAGGCGCAGTCTGAACAAGTTTAACAAGTATGAAGTAGTTTCTTTCAATACCTACAGAAGGTTTTTTTGTCACATTTGAAGTCATCAAGTCATCTGCACTTTAGTAGCTAGCAAACAATTATTTTCTCCAATGAATTTTAAAATTCTTATTCTCTCTTTGGTGGCCATTCAACATGTTTTAGTCAGAAAAGGATCTTTTGCTGATCATTTTATGTTAATCTCTATATTAAAGTGAGAGCTAATGCAAACAACATTTTCTAATTGCATTTATGTTACTACAATTCTTAACTGAACAATCAACCAGGTACAGTGATAACACATTTAAGGTGTCAATTGCCAATCTCTCTCTCTTACACGTGTGTGATAACATGAAAATTAACTATGAAATTTCCTGTTACACACACTATGCTTAAAGCCACAGCATTTGGCCAGTGAAATACTTTACTCGTTTACCTAAAGAAATGGATTTTGCACAAGAACAGAGAAAATCCTAGGCTATAAATTCAAGAATGACATCTATATTCCGAGTATCTGCAGTGAAGTAAGAAGAGGGCATCAGTGTTGGCCTGTGGTAAGCTTCCTCCTCCAATTGCTTGCTGGCCAAGGACTAAAATGTGGACCTTGCTGCTACTGTGCTTATTTATTAGAAGGACCTGGTGATACTCTAGAAAAAGTATATTTCTGCCATCTGTCTTGTTGGCTACAGAGAGGCAATAAATCAAGACTTTCATTCATTTCTCTTAAAGAAAGAAGAGCCGTGTAAAGCCGTCCATCCATGTGTTAGAGAGAACTATTAATGGAATAGTCTCTAATGTATATACAAACATATATGATCAATATGTATATACAATTGCGTATTAACAACATGAACAAATACAGTCAAGCACTTTGAGTGAAGTTGTGAGAAGGAAATTAGCTGTATGCATACAGTGCTACTAGTTACAACTGAAATACCACACTTTAACTTCCCAGACAAGTTTTCTGATTTGTAATGTAGTAATGTCATTACTGAATATATAGGATGTACTTCCAGAAGAAGGCTATATTCCATCTAAGAAGCAAATTTTCTCTTCCACGTACATGCACACAGTACCCATACAGACAAGAAATAACACTAGCAGTAATTTTTCACATCTGATAACTTCTAAATGAAGGAAATGAAAGAATTTATGGAGGCAGATGATAAACTTGAGGAAAATCCAGGTCAACAACAGTAGACCAGAAATAACAGCAGCAGTAACAGCCACTGTTATAAAAGGCTTCAATGCAGGCACGTCAAAAACATGATAGAATGCTAATACAGGTTTCTTTTTCTCTAATGTTCTTGTTTCAGATAGTTCTTTTACACTGATTTTACATACGAGAAGGAAAAATTTCACTGTATCTTCGTTGGTCATAGAGGTGTGGAAATCCACAGCACTCCTCTACTTTTGTGCAGTGCTTTTCTTATTACAGTGGATGCAAGATATTAGATTTATGAGGACTAGAGGAAAAGCATATAATTATTAATGCAGTACTAATGAAATAAACACTGCCTTAGAACTCACTTCATTTTCTCTCTTAAAAGTCCTTCTTGTTTATTTTTCTGCTGTTCAGTGGCTTAACTTCCTAAAAAATGTCACCCTTTTATAGTTTTTCTTTTCTTCATCTTTTTGTTCTCTGCTTTGTACTTATCTTCTAATGCTTACCTTCATTTAGAGTCTGTGCTCTGAGGCCTTTCCCTCAGAAATAGTGCTGAGAAGTGGATTTTAACAAAGCGAAGGATTTCCTTTACAGCAACGCATTAACTTTTTACAAAGGACAAGAGCTGCATGCACTAATGAATGTCACTGAGGATACAGAAAGGAAAAGTCCTTTTATCTTCTGATTCAGCGCATATGTGTAGCTTTGTCATCTCAAGGCCACTAAACAAGTTTCTGTCAGAGACACAAAAAAAGGTAATTGTTCCAAAATGAAAATTGACAGGAAAAACATACATCACCTTCTAGAAAGGTATGGATTGGAAACACGATTGGGAACAGGATACCTGCGTGACAATGACTGTGCTAATGAGGCAGTGTCATTTAGTATCAAAGGAATTTTATGTCTATCAAATTTTTCAGTCTTCTAAGTATGAAGAGAAGAAAGGAAATTTTGTTCTTTTCTCTGTCCAACCTGATCTGAGGAAGGTTATTAGAAGCTACACACTCAATCTATAGATTTCCAGTTCAGATTTTTGCTTTGCTCGTAGAAAATAGGTAAATGTCAATATAAATCCTGGTAGAGTGAGAAATACGAGGTATATGTTATGGAAGGAATTCTAAGGAATATTTTTTCTAGATAAGCAAACAAAAATTGTTCTCCAGGAAAGAGAAAATTACAAATATAATGAGTTTGGAGAACAAACAGTTATTCATAGCAGAGCTGAAATTTAATCCTCCAATTTAAGATATTAATGACCTTCCACAAAATAAGTATGCACATATTAAGATAACAATCACATGACAAAAATAAATAACTCAGTAATACTTAACATAAACTTCTATTCAAGTAAACCATTATGTCCAAAGTCACAGTGAATATTTTGCTTTAAGGTGGTCTGGTATCTAAGTTGTAAGACAAACCTATATTACCTTCCAGATCCTTCATTCCTGAGAGTACTGTAAAAAAGGAGTCACTTTTTGGGTATGGAAGACATAATAAAGTATTGATGACCACAATGGTTGTATTATAAAAGAACACAGAGGATGTTTTTCCTGAAGTAAAAATATACATCTCTATCAAGCAGTTCCTAGAGTTCTCACCATCATGGAAAAACTAAGCACAACACACTGCAATTTTTTTGCTGTACTGAGCTCTTAAAACTGCCTCAGGAAAACTTGCGTTGATGCAGACTCCAGGGTTCTCAACTTAGTATCATCAGTTCTGCCATTCATCTATGTATAAATGTTCAAAACAATCATCTGCATAGGATAATGAGGACTACCATTTTGATAATGAAATGCTCTACAGAAGTGAAATATTTTTCCAAGGGTGACTGGATAAAGTTAATGAGAAATTGCTTGTGCTCAAAATATCCACCCACAAAATAAACCAGGTCACCGTTTGATGAGTGTCTAGCACAGAAAGTGAGACAACAGCTGAATTTTTTTCTCCCAGATAATAGATTCTCCCTCTATTGTCTCCAACAGTTTGAAGGCTGCTTATTAAACAGCCTGGATTTCTCAGGTTAGCTGTTTCTGGATTACTGACAGTTAAATTGCCAAGTGTTTTAAGACTGATCAATCTTCCAGGTATAGAATGCACACCCAGGACCATCTTTTTCTTGTTCTAGAAGCTGCTCTTTTTCAGCTGAACAAAATCCTTGATGTTCCTTACAACCCATTGTGCTAGGATATTGCTTAACCATTAAATATAAAAACAATAGTAATTTCATTATGCAGCAGAGTCATCTAGATAATTTGTAATTTGCACATGTGGATCTTACACAGTTAGAGCTTCTCTATTTCAAAGTCCTAAGCAGTCCAATAGAAACTTTTTCTGATAGTTTTTTATTCCTTTTGTAGAAACAAATTTCCCAAGACACTCAAACAATGATCCATAGAGATGATTTAAGGATAGAGAAGGAGAGAGAGAACTTTAATTATTTTAATTTTTATTTTTATTCAATTGGTCTGTATTCTCCTTGTTAATACAACAGAACAGCATGAGTCATTCTCTTATCCAATGGTAACCTTTTTATTTGGTTGAAGTATGGTCCATTTTCATATTTTCTTCATTAGAACATATTTTTTCCAAGACATTTTTCTTTCTCTCTCATAATCACCACTAGAGCTAATTAGCTTATTTTGCAAGAGGAGTACACACTATTCATACCCAAAGGAAACTGAATTTCCTGTGCATTTACAGAAATATGTATGTACACACTTCTGGCATTTATTAAAGGTCTAGGGGGAGTTTTCCTTGCTGAACATCCACCTGTCTCTTATGTATCTTTCATCTTTTTTTTCCTAATTTTTTATGTACTAACTCATCTAAGAATACCAGAATGTAGCAATTATCCTGTTTCATCAAATGACAGATGTTCCAAATGCTCAGCACTCTCCTGCAGGGGTTGGATCTGGGAAAATGCATCTGTTGCAATGCAACTGCAGTTAGGCAGCAGAGATGCAGTAGAACTTTAGTAGAAAACAATCTGCTTCAGTTTCTAGACTTTCTTTTTAATGCAACTTCTCTTTGCAGGACTTGTTTTATCCCTATAAACAGGTATTTTAGTTGAAACTGCAAGGTCTTTCTTACAATTGCTTTTGAGACAGGATACTTAAAAAAAATAAATTATTCCATCTTTCCAGGAAAATCTTTTGACAATGTTGAAGATAAACAACAGTAACACCTATAATTCCTGAATGATGAGCTATTGTCTTGTCAGGAGTAGAACTGTATTGTTATCTTCTTAAATTTTATATTTTGTAGATACATACTGGTAGAGTCCTGTCATTAATGAATTTCCAACTTCAGTCACAGAAAGCACGCAGAGTGTTATTCCAGCTCAAGGATAAGCCTGCCACCTTTGCCACAGAGAATTGTGCTTGGCATTTCATGTCCTCAGGGAGAGGTAGAGTTCTCTATAGATCTGATGGTTTCCATGTTAGATTTTTCCAGTAGGACACACCCACTCATTTGTGTTGACCACTTGCTAATTTTGCAATGGGAACACAGGCCAATCACCATGGAGCTCGTATTTCTGCAGCAATGTTTCACAGTTCTCCGTGATGTTAGAAGAAAAAAATCTCACACTTATATTGGAAAAGATACCATATAATGCTGCGTAGCTAACTACAGGGCAAAGTACCATAGGATATATCCATGCAATCTCAGCTGATTGCATATTTCACAGATCAGCAAACTATAGATTTCCGTAGGACTACTTGTATGTAGGCTAGATAAACTTAGTTACCAGAACTGTATGTCAATCACCACATTTAGGCTCCTTTTGCATACTCGTTTCAGTCACAGAACTAATCTAACATAAAATAGGTTCATTAGTTACAGGATATTTGTATGAGAATGGCCTGGCTACTAGTTTTAATATTATCTTCACTGCAGTAACACAACCAGCTATAACATGTTTTTAATCCGTTTTCAGTATCCTGTTTGGGGAATCTTTGCTTTATCTGTATGAACTTTTAATTTGTGCTTTAAGCAAACATATCACACTTAAAAGCAACTTCTTTTATCTTTAAAGTGATATCTTCAGTTTGGCATTTGACTCACAAATTCAGCACGTGTCTTTTAAAGATTTTGCAAAGTAATGAAAAATGCAGCCAGCCAAGAAGTTGTTTAACTCATGAATACAGAAAAATTCATCTATCAGATATTACTAGTGGGCCAAATAATTGTAATGCAAACCCTGCTTCTTGTCCTTTACTTTTACTGTACTACTGATGAACATAACTGACTTTCAGTATAATCATCTTTCAGGTAACAGAACATGCTGAAGTAGGTTAGCGTATCTTATTGCCTGGAGTGATTTTTCACTCCATGTACTTAGTCTTCTGCTATGTGTGTTTCCAGTGAAATGTTCTTAAAGGGAAAAGATCAGTGTTGGCATTCAGTAAAAAATACAATTAATCCCATGATTTCCCACCTCTGCTGGAGGGGGTAATGTGACATGACATAAGAAATCCAGGATTTTTCTGGAACCTGTAAAAGACAACTGATGATGATTAATGAACCAATGAATTATTGATTGCTGGGTTGACTAAGAGAAGTGCCCCTAACTGGATGGGTTATTCATAAATGAATAAGGATGGATGGATATTTTTAAGGCAGCCTTGACAGCAGTAACTATGGGATAGTAGAGTTTAAGATCCTGAGAGAAGCGATCAAAGACAACTAGTAAAGCCACAGTCTTAGAGTTCAGGAGACAAGACTTGGGCTTTTTCAGGGATCTGCTGGGGAAACCAATGGGAGAGGTCCTCTGGGGCAATGGTGCCAGGAGAGGTGACATCCTGACAGCACTGAAACAAACAATGCTTTGAAATCAGGCTTGCTGATATTAATTCTGTTCCTCCATCAGTTCTCTACACATACTTCATTTTCCATCACATGCCCCTACCATAATGCCATTCTACTTTAGCATTTCTTTTCCCTCGTAAAAATAAAGTTAAATTTTATACATAAGTTCACCTTTATCATTTAACAGAACTGATGTGAAAAAAAATTAATTTTCAGACCTTATCTATCCTTTAGTCTTCCCTGTCACCTACAATGACTTTTACTACACAGCTCACTGAAAAATGCCTTATTTACCTTTATATGTACATTTCTAATTTCTTTATTTTACGTCTATGCCTTACTTTCTTTTTACATCACATGCTCAGTCTCCCTCTGTCACTTATTCTTTCTTCTTTATATACCTATTTACTAAACTCATTTCTGTAATAGAATAGCAGAGTTCTGTGGGAAGGGACCTATGACGATCATGCAAGTCCAACTGCCTGACTACTTCAAAACTGACCAAATATACTGATGTATGAAAAAAGGGTGAGGTCTTCAGTGCTTCTTCTTTGTCTTGCTTTTTTCTACTATGGTCTGTTCTTAGTCTGTCCTTCCTTCTTAGTCTTAGTGCCCTGGAAAATTGTGGTGCAAATTCTCCTAGAAGCCGTTTCCAAGCACACAACTGACAAGAAAGAAACTGGAAACCAAGGGTAAGTCATACCTTATCAAGCTGTCTTCTGAGATGAACGATTGTGTGGGTAAGGGGAGAACAGTGGATGCTGGTCACCCTACACTGTAAGGTTTTTCGACATAATCTCTCATATTATCTTTACCATCAGATTGGTAAAATACTGACTGCAAGGTCGAGCTATGAGGAAAATTGGTTGGACCACTGCACTCAAATAATTATGACTAGTAGTTAGCAAATAACCGCTGTTGCTACTCATCAGGGGTTGATATTGGAATTGATGCTATTTAACAACCGTAGTGATGGATTGATAGAAAAGAGTGCAACCTCACTAAGTATGAAGGTGAATCAAATTAGGGACAGTGAATGACATATCGTTATTCAGAAAGCCCTCAGAAGCTGGAGATTGAATGTTAGTGACACACACTAACAAACCTTCTAGAGCATAGGATAAAATTGTATTCATGATGACCTTTTTAATTACAATAATTACAAATTTGGTTTTTCTTTACCTCCTAATCAAAACAAATTCTGAGAGTTCTTGTTCTTGATGTTCTAATGATAGTTTTCCTTATAAAAACCCCATTTTATTTCTGCAAGATACGGATCGTGGGGTCTGCTAATGCTTTCCCCAGTAACTTGAAAGCAACTGTCCGATTTCTGTCACCTGAGGTCTCACAGCTATTAAATTCCAACAAAATTCATAAAAACATGCACAGGACTAGAAGGTGACTGCCCCTTCTACATAAGAAAAGTTCAATTTCAGTTCAACAGTGTTTTCAGGGACACAGAAGGTAAAAGCTTACCTGCAGGAGAAGAGAGGTAAGGATGAAAGCTAAGGTGCTAGCAGGCAAGTTTGTAGATGAAAAAGTAAAAGTTTGGGAGATTTCTAGAAAGAATGTGGAATACATCCCATGAAACTGTCCTTAACTAGTTCTGCTCCTCATAGAATATCTTGGAGCTTGAAGTTTGAAAATTTGGAGCAGAAAGTGGACATAAGAATCAACACTGCCTATATTTACCAGTTACTTACATATCCTATAAAACAGAAACAAAGTATTTGCTCCTGTCCACAAAGAAAAGATCCCAAAACATTGTCATTGTCTCTGGGTTTGCATCGTGACACTTAGTGCCACAAAACAGAACAAACTTGAAATACATAATGACTGAAGGATCCCAAAACTGGAAAGCTTGTTGGAAGAAGAAATTATTGACGTAAATATGAGGTCGCAGAATGATAAAAATATTTAAAATGAAAGTGGCAATAGCTATGAAATTAAAATGGCAGTAGCTTAGGGAAATTATTAATGACCTTTCATTGAGCCAGTATTACCTCTGCCAACCTCTTGTAATGGAAATCTTTGGAGTGAAGTATATTTGATTTAACCACATTATTTCTTCTCTTAAGAGAAAGAAACGATGATTTATAAAAGAAGAGGAGGCACAATGTAAAGCTGATACCTGGGATTACACCTTTTTAGAGATGTTACTGTTAGAAATAAAAGTCTACCTCCCCCCCCAAAAAAAATAATTCAAAGTTATGAAACCATGTATCATTTTTTGAGCAGGCAGCAACGTAGTTCTTCTCCTCCTTGACACGCATCATTTCGCTTTACATGTTCAAATTCTTTGCTCTGAAGAGAGCGTACTGTCCTGGTAATGGTCTACTAGATACAACCTAGCAGCTATGAAAACTAGTTGCAAATATCAGACACTTTTTCTGATTAAATGAAAGGAGAGCTTGATTCAAGAAAACCACAAAAGACTTTAAACTCTGCCAATTCCAGTATCCTTAGTCCCTGCTAATTTAATTATTGTTCATTAAGTGGTTCATCCATTGTTTTTCAACTGGCATTCTTGGTTCAGTGGGCAATTGCAGGGTTACAGCTGCATCTGCAGCTTCATTCTGGCAAATGTCTACCCATGCACCCGTAATGAAGCATGCTTACTATTCCAAGATAGAAACACTGCAGCTATCAAGATGGGAGTAACAGACATTTTCAGAAGGGCCTGGGGACCAGTAAAATGAGCAAAATGGAATTAGGAACTTCAAAGGAGGAAAGCAGAAGGGAGATCCTCTATTCCTTAAAGGATTTTTTATTCCAAAGAAATGCCAAAGCCAGTTTTTAATTAAATGCTGCAGGGCTTGTCCCTCTACCCCATTCCCAAGATATTTAATTTTGTCTTAGCTGAATAAGCCACCACTACTTGTGGTAACAAACTATTTATCATTAAGTAACAGCAGGTAAGAGTATGATCCGAGACAACAGAAAATCTGATTGTCTTAAATTATAAAAAATATTATTATATTATTAAAGATATTCCCAGATTCTTCCATCTCAAAACTTAACTTTCACTGGTTCAAATTATTTCTCAAAACTAATGTTTGAGACAGCTTATGTGAAAGGGTAGGAGATACAACTGAGCGTGTTTATCTAATGTTTTCAGTCCTGTTTAACTCTCTCATAACAGTACTGGAGTAGATTTCCTTAAGTATACTAACACTAAAGGCCATCCTAAGCAGAGTAAAATCTAGGAAAAATAAACCATGACAAAATTCCTAACAAAACCAGGCATTTACTGTGTGAGATATTAAAAGCATGCTCCTAATTCTGCTTTTTTTATTCCTTCATTGGTCCATTTTGAATGGACCATTGCAATCCTAGTATCCTGTAGATAGGTGTGTTGTCACTCTACAATAGATGTTTGAATTTCAAAGTCAAGGGTAAACGTGGACAGTTCACACAATCTGTTCTATAATGAAGCATCCCAGTCACATAGATCAGACAGGTAACATACTATGTACTGTGAGCACAACTGGCTCTGGAAAAGAGAGAACCCTGAACCGCATGCACACAAACTACTCCATTTCATTTGGTTTGCAGGCAAGGGAAGCGCTCAGGTGGATGTCTTTTCTAGTACAGACGTAATTTATATCTTTACTGCATTTGTAGGTCTCTTTTTGGACTGAGATAGCTAACTCAGTATCACTCTTCATGAAATATTTTTGAAGGCATGGAGCATGGATTCTTTTTACCTTGGTAAAACCAGATGAAGAAAAAAAATGGGTGAAAACACTGAAGGAAACACAAGGGAAATAAAACTAGATATGTTCCAATAGTATTTCACATAGAGACAATTATAGCAAAATAAATAAATCATTTTTAAATGTCCAGTGAATATAAAATAATTTTAATTACTTTTTTAATTAAAATTTGGATTCGGAAGGACAAAAGAATAGAAACTCTCTAGAAAAGAGGATCGGAAAGGGAAGCTGTGGCATAGCTGTACAATTCAATACCTGCTTCAAATCTTATTCATAAGAGGCCCATTAGGGAATATCATACAAGCAAGCCCTAACTGGCACATCAGACCTATGACCTCTGGAAAATTTTAATGGCAATGCTGAAGTCTAAATATTCCCTTCCAACTTCATTGCAAAAAATTAGTAGAACGAAACCATAACATCTTCACCACGTACATCAAGAGTGAAAGACACCAAGATTAATTAGTATTTACAGCAGTCCTGATAAATGAAAAGTAAATGGCTCTAAATGATATGCATGACTTTCTACTCCTCCATTAAGTTGGAAATTATAATTGTGTTTGAATACAGTTATGATATATTAATGCATTTGCATGATTTTGCAAGGTTTCGAAGCAGAAGACTCAGTCCTGGGAAACAATTCTTTCTCTGTTCAGCACTGCAATGACAGAACTGGAAGAAAAATACAATCCTGGCACAGAAGACACCTTGCCACTTTCCAGGACCTAGAGTAGTGAATGGAAAGAGGACTGCAACTTTTAATAGCAAGTTTTAAATTTAATAGCATGGAATTAATCCCCAGGAAACCCTGACGTAGGTTAAAAAATTGGCAGCAGAGCTGGTGCTGTTAGACTGTTTTTTCTCCTTAAGAAAAAAGTAGTATTTCTTAAACTGTTTTTAAAGGCCTCTTCTAATTTTCACATGCTACTTTCCTTTGCTCTAGATGGTCTTGTTCTCAACTTGCAGGAGTCAGTTTACCCCAAGTTTAGTTTCTATGCATTAAAAAGATTTAGTACTAATATTCCCTGACAAGATAACACAGGTTCTGGACTTCCTCTTCAGTAAGTAGTACCCTAGTGCTACTTTGGCAACAGATGGAAGGACTTTTCTTGGCCAGTTGCCTAGCTGCCATCCCATTCCTCTTTGCACACTGCATGTATTTAAAGAAGCATTTAACTGAGCCTTTTTTTCTACGTGCTCTTTAGTGATGTGAAGTTATGGTGCCTAGGCTTTGCTATTTAAAGGAAAACGCCTTTGTCCTGCCCATAGCATTCTGAAAACCTCTGAAAGACTTTCTGATCAGCACCAATTAGGTTATTTTTTTTTGGTTTCCAGTTACTGTAAAAACCAACCAAACAAAAAATCCCAAACAAACCAACCACCAAATATTAACATATAGATATCACATTCTAGATACCAGCACATCTAGAAATTCTGCTGCATACTGGAGAAGTTCTTTCCAAAGCAGCTGGCATGCATTATTCAGCAGAACATTATTCATTACAACTACAGACAGGTTATCTGCCAATATTCCTAGCAAAACTTCTGCAAACGCTGCTTGGGAGGGTGAAGATCCAGCATGAAAAACCAGACATTGAGGTTTTTTTGCATGTTACCACTGCAAAGCACTGCATATTTGAAATTGATTACTCCATAGCACAGAACAAAATTTTTTTGTTCATTCTGGCTGGTAATCATTACAAACGGATCCACTTGGCCAAAACGAGAAGAACAACAGGGCATTTGGAAAAGAAAATCTTGGTGCTTGACCTGTGGTGCCAGAACTGCTACTGCTTCCAGCTGGCTCCCAAATTTTGTCGCAAAGTATGTCGTGAAAAAAAAATCTCACAGTGCACAAAACTGGTATTAAGGTAAGGAGGATAAAATAACTGTCCATGAGGTTCATCAGGAGAAAACCTTGCTGTGATTTTGAGAGCAGTGTGAACAGGCTGTCCGAGTGGGCACAGTTATGACTCATTTAGCAAGTAATGAACCATCACACGATACGATGAAGCTCCTTCTTCCCATCAGCTCTGCACAGAGTGAAGAAGCTCTATGAAAGGTTTTATTTCCTAATGCTTTTTTTTTTTTTCCCCTCAACTTTCTTTACTTGGAACATTGCCTACGAAGCAGCACAAGCATCTTCTGTGTTAAATATGATTATACTAGTCAGATAATGAATCTTCCATAGACTGCTGCCATAGAAATCATATATGTTTGGATTAAAAATTACTGCAGCCAGGTTGCACTCTGGATCTCAATCCAACAGAAGATAGATGGGTTTTCCTCCTACTCCTCAAAATCAGAATTCATCACAGGAAAAAACCTACTTCAGTGTATCACTGCAATGCTAACTGCACAGGACAAGTAAGATTTTGGAAATAACACACTTAATTTTCCCTCAAAAGCCAATTGCAAATGTTGCCGTCTGTGACGGATGATACCTGTTTTCCTCATAGTTAATCTTTTCTATTAAAGAGCGTGGCTGGGCAGAAGAACATTCCTGCTTTCCCTGTTCTGCCTGCTAACCTCTGCAGCCAACAGGAACTCACTAGGGAGCTGGGAGGAAAAATATCTCTGCAGAGCACTCCTGAAACTGCTAAAATGGGTGACTTTCCTGAGATATAGGGAAACAGGCAGTGACTGAAAAAACAACATAAAAAGTGTAAGAGCGCAGGGAAGATTCTAGTGAGCAATGGAACATACAAATAGACAAATGTCAGAAATGACAGGATGAATCAAACTGTTACAGATCCAGAAAAAGTGTATGGCACTGGCTGAAGCTTAGAAAAATTGCTGAACTGAATGCAGGACTAGTAAAAAAGACCTTCTTATTAAGAATGCAGTGAGCAGGCTGGCTATTTATTCTCAACTCATTTTATGGTTAGTCTTCCCACCAATTGTTCTAAGTCTTTCTGTTTCAAAAATAAAGTCCTCAGAGTTCCTTTTAGTAAGGCCTTTAGCTCTGGAGGTGGAGAGTCTTTGTAGTGCAGTCAGTTTCCGGAAACGCGTATGAAAATTTTCTTCAAAATTCTGACATACTTTTGCAAGCATAAACTTCAATAGATATCTGTCCCTGACATGCTTAGAAGGTTAAAAATAACCTTTATCAAAATAACTTTTTCCTTAAAGAAAAGAGTGGGTGCAAATGCTAATCTAGCTGCTATCACATAAGTGCACCAGGGATAATCAATTTTCTTATGCTGGAATATTCATCCTTTCTACTAGAGAATACAGATTCTCAGAATTAATTATTAAAACAAGCAAGATATCTGAGAGCAATTTGTAGCTGGTAACTTCAATACTGTGGATTTTTATTTGGCTCAAAGGTCATAACTATTTAACATAAACCAAAATGCGAGAAAAAGGGGGTTTTATGTTGACTGCTACTGAATTTTTACACATTTCTAGCCAGGAGAATTTCTTGTGATAGCACCTCTTAGGTTACCACAAGGCTCCCATTCAGCCTGAGGAAAATGAATGGTGGGAATCTTGTGCACAGTGTTGTTTGCCAGACTTTTGTTACAAGCAAGTACAGAAGGCCAGACAGTGAAATAATATACAGAAAGGTGTTTCTCTATAATTCTTTCCATATTACAGGTACTGCATAATAATATTCCATACCATACTATTCAGGATGCAAAATGCAGAAACCTCACTCAGGATGGAAAGAAATCAAATACCTTTCCAGGCTATTTTAGTTCTGATTATGTTCAATATTTTGAAGCTATTTTTCAGTTCATGGAGTGATTTAGAGCAAACACACGTTGGAAAAGTTAATTGAAAGTACAGAAGTTTTATTTCATACTGTTGGAAGTCTGAAGGCCTGTCTCTCCACCCCCTGTGCTTCAGCTGAGATAATAGCTGTGGGATCAGCTTTGTTTAAATACAAAATGAGAAAGAAGGAAGCAGGTGGGAGGTAAGTGACAGACGTCAGAAATTAAATTGGTGGCACAGGTGGCTCTGAAACATAAATATCTACTTTTCGTTTCCATGCCTTATTGACTAGACCATGCCTATAAGTCCCTTGGTAGTAACATTTAATTAATTAAACCCACATTAATAAAGCCACATACATATAAAATAACACCTTCTAACCATGACTTAGGGAGAGATTGGTTTCTTTGTTTCTGTACAGAATAAGAATACCAGTACGAAGGTTTTCTCTATCACTATATCCATGCAGGGGAAAGGAAGACTATGGCACTTATTTGTATCATAATTCTGTTCAGTTTTCTGACAACAAACACAAAGCCCTCAGGATCCCACACCACCTCGTTACACAAGTAAAATTCTTTCATCTTCCTCTCAACTACATTTTCTGCCCTCTTGATTAGCAAAGATCTACTTCAGAGTGGCTTTCTCTACCCCTCTATTCTCGTCAATTTAAAACAAGGCTTTGTGCAACTGTTCTTGGATGTTTGCCTTCTCTCCTTTGTCCTTCTGCAGGCAAATTAGGCTCCAAACATCCCCTGCCAGCTGTTCTACGTGGGACGGTGAATAAATTGGCATTTTATCTGCCTTGGAAGAGGTTATGAGCAGTTAATTGTTCAGGATCACATGCATGTAAAGCAGAGTACACGTGTAAATTATTAGTCTAATTGCAGCAACAGAATGGTAAATGGCAATCAGCAATGAGGAAGCTACTGCATAGATGTCTAATTGCTTGTATGCAACAGCTGTTGTAATTGAAATTGTGACCAGACCCTGGCATTAATGTAATGACTCTAATAACTGGACAGAGGAATGAGGAGTTGCCTCTGGCAGGACAAAATGAAACATAAACTACAATTAAATAACACCAAACAAAAGAAAAGTACCACATGCATGGCATGATAAAAAAAGTGTGAGTTTGTGCTAACAGGATCCTAAAAGATTAGACTTGTTAGTCTTCTGAGATTCAGAGCTCCCTCCCACCCTTTTGAGTGAGAAGATATACTACTCAGTGCTACATTTCTGGCCAAAGAAAGAAAAAAGGGAAAATCAAAAATAGACGAACTCTAGCTTCTGGGACTGCTCTCAGAAGTGCCCAAGTCAAGTGTTAGTTATGCGGCTTCACCTAGCCTCATTCATCTAAATGGAGAGATGATCAATAGCTTCTTGGTACATAATGTGCTTTGTAGCTAACTTTCAGAACACTCTTACATTCATTATATATATATATTTTTTATAACATTGCTATAATGAGACTTTAGTTTACTTTGAATAAAAGTTCTGAAACAGTTTTAAGTAAAATTAACTGTACACATTGTTAATAAATATGTATGATCTGATTTTCAGATTCTGCATCTAACTGAATATATTTGTCATAAGTGGGACATAAAGAAGAGAAATCCAATGAAATACAAATACAGTATCAGTAGAAATTAATGAATTGGAGTTTCCTTCCACAGATAAGACCTTAACTGCAATAAATTCATTTAAAAAGTATCATTTGTCATGGATTTCATAAAAAAAATTGTGATATGCAGCTGTATTTTGATACTTGATTTGCTTCATTGTAAGATCATGCTATATTTTAAAACAACATCAGTGTCACAGACTATATCTTACATGCTTAAAGAAAACAGCAAACCCTAACCTACCCCAAAAATAAGTTCTGCAAATATATGGTTCAATGGTAGCATCAATATAATATTTTATTTCTAATTTTCTAGGAAATAATTGATTATTTCTCCACTCTTTGTGCAACCGTTTTATTAATACTTATACAATAATACTAGCTTTGCCATTTACTCTAGTAGGAGGATATGTAGTCATTACCTTCGTGGAGCCTAAGCCAGGCACTGAGTGATGATGTGGTAATGAAATTAATCTACCAGCTGGCAGTCCTGCACCTAGACAGGTAGGAGTCCTAATTTCTCCAGATTCCATCTTCAAAGTGCTGTCTGCCATCTCTTTTCTCATGACAATACAAATCTCAATGCAGCAAATACATTTTTGATTACCTAACCTGTTCTCCTGCCAGTGAGTAATTAATACTGTTATCACCTAATCAACTGTTGTTTAAGTGCAGAATATAAACTATGTCCTTGGCTTTGTTCTTTTCACTCTGTACACTGGTAACAACAATAGGCTTTTCAGTAAAATTTCCCATAGCTCAGGCTCTTGAAATGTCAATACACAGAGATTAAAAAGATGTGTTGAAAAAATGTACATCTTATGTACTTAGATAATTGAACACTTTAGCAGCCTATTTTAGATAGAACTTCTTTTTCGAAGACCTGTATGAAACCTTTTTTGTTATCATAAATATTTTAATTGCTGCTTAAGACTTCATAAACTCACGAATTAGTTTATTAGGCAACTCGGGCACCATCCAGCTCTCACCAGAAAACTGAATTTCCTCTGACACCATGCAGTTAACTTCTGTTTATGCTATAGTCGGAGGGAGTCTTCTCACTTATTTCACAGGACTTCAATGAGGTCCTGACACATGTGAGTTATTCCTGTGCCTTTTCTAGGGCAAAACTCAGCGCTAAGTAGAGTCACAAAGTCTGTAGTAACTGACAGGAGCAGCATTGCTAGGGAAGCACACCCCAGACTCCTGACTGGACTCATGCATTACGCTCAAAACATCTGATCTTCAGGGTTAAACAGCAGTTTATATATAAGTTTAAAAGTTCTACACTCAGCTTGCAGCAACACCAGACTGGTTTTGCACCATGGATTGCTCTCTTGCCCTCAGTCATGCCTTTGCCACTCCAGAAGTACCCCCTAAAAATTATTAGTACAGCAAATTTATTTCTTTTGAGACATCACATATAGAGAATGTAACAAACCTAATTGAAAGTGATAGTGCAGTATCTGATCTAGTCATATTCCTATAACTCATTAAGCCAAATTAATGCCAAATGTCATATTTAACAGTCTAAGATCCAACTTCCTTATTGTGGCATTCATAAAGAAAAGCAATTGCAATGATTTGACAAATCAAACTCAATTCCTGTATATCCAACTTCTCTAAGAAATAAAAATCACAATCAAATGTGTTGCATCAGCTATTCTAAGAAATATATATCTGACGAGACATTAGTCTGAGAGTCCCTGGCCCTAAATTACAAACAAAAGGAAATAAAAGAAAACACACAAAAAAACCCAACCATTTTTTTTTTTTTTAAAAGGTTCTAATTTAAAAGGGGAAATTCCAGTTGCAGTTCCAATACAGTAGTAATTCCAACAAGCATTTCCAATACTCCTGTGACTAAATAGCTTTGAATGTTGTTATTACTCAAGAGCTTACTGCAGAAGAGACAATCCGTTTAAATCCCTGTTTCTTTGGGGTTTTTATAAGCTGTTCTTGGGTTCTGCATCTCTGGATGAATGTCAACAATTATCCTCATTTCTTGAAATTATTTCTTTTACAAAAGAAGACATATAATAATTTCACATCCTCAGCTTACTTTCTTTTCAAAAGCTACTTAGTCTTTCCTTAGTGACGAGTGTGCAGACAGCTTTTCTGAAGAACTGGAACGTCACCTTTTCTGAAAAATAGCGTATCTCAAAAGAAATGTTGTAAACACGATCCTAAGTTTTATTGTGCCAGAGTATAACAGAAACATTAGTTTGGGGAATAAGAGATTCACACCACAGTGTCACTTTCAGAGGCAGAATAAGAGAACTGGATTTTGAAATGCTAAACTATTTGGCCAATTAACATTTTTGGCAATAGTCTTATGTATGTGCCTAAAAACTGTTTCCCATTCCATCCAATAAGTAGTCAAGAGCAAGACTATGTAGCTCATTTAAATGTCAAATGCAGGCATTATTTTCTCAATATCCCTTAACCACCTTTTTATTTTTTTTTTTTTGGAGGATATTGTGAAGTTCAGGAATACTTCAGAATACATTTATAGACTAGCCACAGTCATGAGGAAAATAGATTAATTGCCATCTCTTGGGGGTGGGAACTTTTATGTGGAGGGTGAGACAGAAAAATTGAGGAGAAAAACAAATGTGGGTGAATTTTCTTACAACTTCTGTTTCCCTTCCATGTGATCCCCTAATAAAGCTGTCCTAGTGTTTCAGACCTATTGGTCTAATTGATATCATTATTATTCTTACAAACACAGAATTTTTCAGAATGCTAGAATTTACTTCTAATTATTTGTTTATAAAGTATTATGAAAGCTCTCCTTTACTTCCTAGACACATCCGAAATAAGGCTTAAGAGTTCTTTGAATTTTGATATATTATGTCTATTCTGGTATTTCTTCAAGAAAGGTTACAAAGTCAAATTTAAGAAGAGGATAGATTATTCTATTTCAACCAATAATTGCAAACTCTTGAGTAAATATTGCTTTCTGCTATAGTCACTTACCTAACAAAATCTACTCTTACAAAATGCTAAAATACACCAGCTTCATTCCAACAAGCAATTTGGGGGTATTTAGCCAAAGCTTTCCAATTTGTGAAAGTAGCTTGTTAGCTGTATCTGAAATAACTTCTCTGCTTGTTTAGCTGTGACCTTTTGCTACCAGTGACAACGTAAATGTAGATGAAAGTGCTAAAATAAAAATAGAAGAAAACAAGTAACTTTTCCCTGCTTTTATTTAACTGTATGCCTACTGAGTATGTATTATGTAAAAGAAGGTATTTGATCTCATATTTGAGTATGTAGCAGGTAAAAATTTCTGTATGATGAGACCAAAAGTTGCATCTACCCCAATTTTCTGTCTGTGAAAGTGGACAAGTACGGCTGATTAATGAAAGAGCCTTCTGCTGCTTTACCCTCCTGACTTCTGGTTTAGGGTCCTCTAGAGCTTTAAATTGCATCTGGATTTTTATTTGTAATAGTTACTGCTTGATCTCTCCTCCATGTACACGTTTAGTAACCTGTTTTGACTAAAACCTTTAATGTCGAAATAAATTTTACAGATTTTTTTTTTTCTGCTATGCATGCAAATAATTGCTTTCTGATTTTCTTTATGATGCTTCCTTTTCTTAATGAATATCTAATAAATACTCCACATACACCTTCCTCACTAAAGACTCCTGGCCAATGTAGGTTTTCCTCAAAGAAAACTTGCTGCACATTTTCTTAATTTTGTTAGTACTTCTTTTTTCCTTGCAAAATTACAGTGAATACATACAAGCAGGGAACTCACATGCATGTCACCTGTAGCACCTTAATACTCTAGCTGAATTTGCTCTGAAGCCAGCATTATTAAGAATGGATTCTTCATTGTTTCTTCCTCTGCCACATCACAACACGGAAGAGGAAGATTGTCTTTCCTCAAAGAGTTTACAAGGAAATGAAAAGGCAACAGGAGAATAAATTAGCTAGGGGAAAATGATAGTTGTGATCAGCATTAAGAAGTGTTAGAAGTCACAATTGTTTCTTAAATGTGAACATCATGTCAATGGAAAGGTATACTGGTGAAAAAATGGAAGCAGACAAAAAGATGGCTCACAGGCACTGGACCTACCAGGGAGGGTTTCTTCATTTTTCCTACTGGGTGGTATGGAGGAAAGTCCAACAGTACTATAGAATGCAACAACAACAACAAAAAGAAATCTTGAAAAATATTATGAATTGTCTTAAAGATACTGTTAACCTGAGTAGCTGTGACTGGTCTCACGAGTCAGAATGAGCAAAAGCCATTTGTTTTGTTTAGCTGTTTAGATAGCATCTGTTTCTTGACTTGGGGAGTGACATCCTATGGTATTGATTCAATGAATAGAAACACTTCTTAAGAACATACATCAAGGGATGCATGGTTTGCTTACTAGGAAGTTGCTAAATTGGTGCTCAACTTTAGTTGACCTTGCTTTGAATGGGAATTTGGGACAGAGATGTCACTTCCAAACTAAATTGTTTGGTGAGTCTACAAGAGAAGACAACTGTTCTGCCAAACCTATATTTGCCAGAATATTTTGCCAGCATTTTCCAAATAAGTCAGGAAATTGTTTGTTTAGTTAAATGCTTGCCAGAACTCTGCTCGGAATGAGTAGGAGTGAATAAATTCGGGACACTACATCTGCATAGTGGTATGCAAGATATAAAATTATCGTGTGTTCTCTCTCCACCAAAATAGTTTTTGCTTAAAATTGGGCTGCTTTCACAGAGGAAAAAACAACACAAACCCAAACCTAGCAGATACAAGGCACAGAATCCCTGCATGGTTTTGTTTCGGTTCAGTTTATAGTCACGTTTTGGGATAACTTTTATACTCAGATGTTCAAAAAGGCTAAAATGCCAGACAACCCTTGAAGTCATTCAGCACCTTCTAGCTGCTGTTTCAACCTGTGACAAAACCAACCTTTAAGGGATGTAATGTTGATCTGCTGATATCCTTTATGTGTAAAAACACAGAAAACTAAGACCATAAAATACAGTATGCAGAGAGATAGTGTGGCACGGTGAGAATAACAACCGGCTCAAAGGACAAAGGTTGTTAGAAGGACAAAAGGCTTCTGGCTAAAAAAAAAAATAAAAAAAAAATAAAAGAAACTGCCAATTCAGATTGGGGATGGAACTGTTGATAAATGTAATGTTATCAACGAAGACCACACCTTTCAGGGTGCCACAGTGAAAATATATCTATGAAATACACTGCATTCGACTTGAACTCTTTCTGCTAACATTCAGAATGATGGGACACAAACCGATTCAGATTCTGAATATGATAAGGCTCTCAGGCTAATGTACCTTGCCTCTCAGTAAGATTGTTTTATATTTAATGCCATTTTATATGGCTTTTAAAACTCGCACAGAGTTTGTGCAGACATTTTTACAATACAGCATGTGGACATATTTTTAAGATGCTTCTCCAAAGTAAGATCCGACGCCAAAAGAGGAGCAGTGTTAACAAGTGGATGGCTATGGTAAAACAACCAAAGAAAAAGCTAAGGAATGTAACATTCTTGATAAGTGATGACAAAATGCCAGCTGGGATTACACTGGGATTCTGTTTCCAGTAGGGAACGGCAGTAGATGGCATAGAGGAAAGTGGATAGGCAGGCACTCTAAGTAGGCAACTATAGGACCACTTGCCCACAAAGAGAGATTCCCTCAAAGATATATACTGCTTTATACTTTACCAATAAAAAGGTTACCAAAAAGCATATTATTCCTATACACCAAGACATTTTCCATCAGTAAGATACAATATTAAAATTTTCTGCCTTTATTTAGGATTTCATTGACTGATGTATGATAGTATTTCAGTATTTTGTTCTAACCCATTTTATGTCTAAATAACTGATTTACCTTTATGGTAAACTAATAGAGAAAATACAGTTCAATACATCTATGTTTTCTCCTGTAATAAAATAATCCCCAAGATTCCTGCTTTCCTCTGCAACTTTTCTCTCACTCTACCCTTGGACTTCTGGCCTTAGTAGTAGAAGGATCTAGATTTCTCTTTTTTAACAAAGCTGCATATTTTTTTCTATCTATTTGCAATTGTCATATGGGTTACAAGAGTAAAAAACCCAAACAACCAAACAGCAACAGAATAGCACCTTTTTTACAGTACAGGTATAGTACTAGTACTATAAGCACATTCATTAAAAGCAATTGCTTTTGTAAA
The DNA here is from genome assembly GCA_013400375.1 of Thinocorus orbignyianus. Lineage (NCBI taxonomy): Eukaryota > Metazoa > Chordata > Aves > Ciconiiformes > Thinocoridae > Thinocorus > Thinocorus orbignyianus. Next base: position 360,629 of record VXBW01000258.1, read on the forward strand.
TGATTTCACAGTTTGGATATATTTATAGCAGAAAAAAGGAATAGGACTCAGTTTCAACGACTGTTCTTTTAGATTATTACATTTTGAAACAGCAACAGGTTCGATATACACACTTTATTTCCTTAAGTTCCAGAGATGCAATCTTTGCTACCCTAAGTTTAGGTCTGAAAGCATTAGATGGAAAAGGGAAATCATGATTTTCAGTGATTGTTATGTCACAATTCAGGTTTAGATGAGCATCCCTTCAGCAACGGCAAGTTCAGACAGAAGGCAGCTTTAATGGGTTCCTACTAGAGCACCAACTGCTGACGACTCTCTGATCCATCTATAGTTGAAGCAGACATCCTTACTCTCTTCTCACTCCACAAATCAGCTACCAAAACTGAATATATGTCATGAAAAAAACCACACATATAATGAAGACACCTCTTTTCAGAACTTATAATAAGTATTACAATCAGATTCTTTGTCTTCTTGTACCATATTTAAGAAATTTACCATTAGCCTGTCTATCCTGTATCCAGCAGGAAAATGCTGACACAAAACAGAAACAAAATTGAGAATCCAGACCACTGCTTGTCATAATTATTTGTGGCAGAAAGACAGTTCTTGATTTCATAGTTTCATTTTGAAAGATGAATTGAGTTATCTGTTGTTTCCCCGAGTGGCTTATTTGAGGAGATGTTGTACAAGCAAGATCATGTAGCAAAACAAAGCTAAAACAGGAATTGCAGATGAAGAACTGATTTGTCAGATAAAGTCATGGTCCCAGGGGGTTAATTTAGATCTCCATAAGTAAAAAGAATCTAGCATAAGAAAGCACTTTCTAATTGAGTAGTTTGGGTTGGTTTGTTTGTTTTTGTTTGTTTGTTTGTTTGTGTTTTTTTTTCTTCAATAGTCCTCTGAACTTATTTATCTAATGAGAGATGACAGAGACAAAATGCATCACCCACTCATAGCTCCTTTTTTACAGCAGAGTCACTGGAGACAGTGTACCTGGGACTTACAAATTTCAGTGGGAAGTGTAAAATAGTAAGCTGCCTGTGCTAGACAAGTTGGGAAATTAAGATTTAGATCCAACACAAAAATCTGAATAAGTGGGTTGTCTATATACTCTCTTACTACAGAAGATATTCTGGATTGCCCTTCTGGAAGACTATATTTGCTGCAGAGGACAAGAGTGAGAAGCAGCCACCCAATAAAACATCACTACATATTTTAACATCATCTGCAAAAATATGAAAAAAATCGTATTCTCCTAGTAATTTTACTTTTCCTGAATTAAACTCAAGTCTTATCATTGCTTTCCATTCCCTCCCAAGTAACAGAGCACTAATCGTGTAATAGACTTCAACCCGGAGGCTTTGTCAGCTGCAGGGTTTTACCAACTGGCACCCTCTGTGAGCCACACAGGAAAGATCTGCAACACATCTGCTGATGGGCTACCTCTACTCCTTACAGACTGTGCAAAATAGCGTTTGACAGGAACACTCTGAAAGATCAATAAAGTGAAATCCCAGCAGAGCAAAGAGCCACATTCACATTAAACTGGAGATTTTTCTCTGTAGTCTGAACCCTTACCATCTTTGAGTATCTTCTAAATATATAATAATTCACCTTTCTTAGAGAAAGAAAGCTCCTTTTATAATAGAGCTACATGACATTTTCTGTGCAGACTAAGCAATCTGCTGCATGAAGGGTAGAATTTCAAGATCCAGGGACTGGATAAAATAATGTACCATGATGAAAAAATTGACAAAGTGTAATATTTCACACCAAAGAAAATGAGAATATTTCATCAAGCTGTTGGGTTTGAGTTTTTTTAAGGTTGGTTACTTTGAAGATAACTAGCTCATCTCTTACGCCCTTGCCAGCCTTTCCTTCTGACTATATAGGTCAGCATAGAGAATGACAGAAAAAAGAACAAACGTGAATTCTAATTGTAGGAAAAGGTTAATGGTAGCAATAAGGTTGCTTAAATGAATATTATTGACTTTAACCTATCTTTCCAATTGTAATGCAGCTGCTGCTGGAGGTTTCCCACAGAGCTAGCTATACTGAATAAAGTAATTCTAGAGCCTTTTAGATCATAGAGGAAAGATTTCTTCTTTTATATGCCTCCAAGGGGAGTGGCAAAGCCCTATATCTTTCTCTCCATCCAGCTATAGTAAAAAGTAAGTGGTATGTTTTTGCTGCTTTCTCTTTTGAGATATCGTATGTCCCAAGACAGTCCTACCTAAAGTTATAAAAATCTACAGACTGCAATTCTACGTGGCTGCTTTTAATAGGCTTATCTTGCTCCTTGTTGCCTGACCATGGTGCCTGCAGAGTAGCAACCAGAACCTGGGCTGTAATTACTCAGCTATCTGGAGCTGTATAGGTGAAAACAAGAAAAGCAACACTACTACACAGCATAGAGTACAGTTGCCTTAGAGTCAAGAATAATTCAATACATGGAATCAGGTATGTGAAAAATCAACTTCAGGAAATCTAAGTTATGTACAGCTGGGTCATCAGGGTTGGCTTCAGGGTCAGCTATCTTCAAGATATCTTGTTTAAGAATACCTGGACTCTTTCGTCTTTGACCCATCAGTATCAATTGATCAGAGATTACACATGGACGACACTATAAAAATCCTTTATACTTCCGCTAAATATACTAGCAATATTAAAAAGATCTACTGATCTTTTGTTTTAATTTTTTCTGTGTTTACCCACTGGTGGTGAACCTGTTCCCTTTTCTTTGTATTAACAGATTTTCTGCTTGCTTTGTAACAATAGTTCATCCTACTGCATAAATTAAGGCATCAGGGAAGCATAACAACCCAACAAATTAATATGCCTAGTAGCTAGTCCATCTAGGACTTGTGTATAAACGCAAGAAAAAGAACCATCTAGTGAATAATTTGGGACCCATAACTTTGGCTCCTATTTGAAATGACTCCCTGGAGGAGCCTCTCTGCCCTCAGCTGTGTGTATATGCTAGTCTCCAGTCTCAAAGTGCTTAAAGATAGGAGATATGAAACTCCCCCATGCTTAAAAATGGAAAAGGTCCATAGAAGTGTTTACATAAGCCATGGAAAATCATTATGCAGACACAGTGCTGATCCCCTCCCTCCCTTTTTTTTTTACCCATCCCCTTTTCTTTCTGTTGTTGTTTTCTGTCTATGCTTTTAGCCCTATTTCAGTCCTGATTCTTCTGAATAATTGATTTTTTGGTATCATATCATTCCAAGTGCATCTTTATTTCGTGCTTCGCTGTTTATATGCATTCTTATTTTTGGTTGTTTTCTTTCTACACTGCTAGAAGTCTTTTGCTTGGTTGGTTGTTTTTTTTTCAAATGCCTTCAGTACTAGCCAAAGAGTATCATGTGTATTGCTTTGGGATGCTGGGAATAGGAAGAAGAAGAAAAGAAAGGTCGGGAGGAAGAGTAGAAAAACACATTTAAATTCTCTGGTTCCTGTAAAGTTTTGCTTCCACTGCTCACATTTAGTGCTCCACAGCACAGATAGATATGTTTTTCCACAGATGAATAAAAAGTGGCTTTTTTCCCCAAGTTCTCTGCAAGTCTCTAAACACTCTAAGTCTTTTGTCAAATCATTCCTTGGTGCCTGATCCTTCCAAACCAGTATGAAAACAGCACTTTCATAAATAACAGACCTTCTCAACCTAATTGCTTCTTGCATACGTTTTGCAAAGAAAATATATGAAAGTGCTGTTCCATTTCTAGCCACTGCTCGTGGACATGGTTTCAGATGTGTTTTGCTGTTACCAACTATTTGGAAAGAAAGCTAAAATAGTGCTGTGCGTTTGTGGGTCAGATCAGTTACTTCTACATGTAGTCTTATCAAGTGACAATTGTTCTAAAGTCTGAGTACCTCCAACAGAGCATTAGGCAATGCCAAAAACTCTGCTACATGTTTACCCTCACAGCATCAAGAGTCAATAAATTAGAATCTTGCATAATGGGGGGAAAGCATAGTTTTGGGGGTTTTATACAGGAGGGCTTTGTTTGGCTGCTTGCATTTCAAAGAAAAATTATAGTATCTTAAAAATTCCAGTCTTTTAGGCTGACTGGATTAGTCAACCTAAATTTTGCCTACTACACATTGTCTTTATCCTTACAGAAGTCCATTTAGCTAGTCAAGCAAAACTGTTGGGCAGATTTTTTTGTCAAGTTTTCCTAGATGATGTCAGGCCAGGCTAAAGAGAGCTTAGATTTAACTTCAATAGAAGTAATTTCTAAAGGAAAGCCCATTCAGAGAATATTAAGATTGTATTGTTCATCTTTAACGAAGGAAATTATACTTTTTGTGTCTTTTCATCAATTTTTGAAGACTACATTGTCACATGTGCATCTGTGTTTTGCCCATTTGAGTTCAGAGTTTAGCTAATGCTACACTAAACCAGAAAGCTCACAGAAAACTAATTGTATATTATTTACCCTTCCTATTTGTTAAGTAGGGTGCTACCTCATCAGAAACATATCATGCAGCTCAAGCGACTCTCATGCTTTGCATAACTAATAGAGAATAGTCCAAGTGATTAATCAGTAAACATGTCACAGGCCAATATTTGCAATTCCAGCTAGCCCCCATCTGCATATTTTGGTGCCCTCAGCTACTTAGGCATTTGAAAATGAGACTCAAACTTCTCTGGCAATTACGTGTTTTTTCTTAACTTGCCCTAAATATTTCAAAATTTTTTACCTGAAAACAGTTGTGGAAGTGAAAAGCTGTTTTAAAATATATATATTTTTTTATTATTATTATTATTTTTTACCTTCTGCTATTAGGACCTGAATACTAAAGAACACTCAGTTTCTTTAAAATGTAAAGAGTTTATAAGGATTCTCTGTATTCATTACTTTATATATATAGTAGCTGCTGACATTTTCCATAGTTCATATCTGGCACTGTGCTAAGATAGTTTTTACATCATTATTTTTTGTCATGTCTGTTAATTAGGATGAGTGTGAATGCTGTTTATTCATTAAAATTAAGAAACAGTAATGTAGTCATCTATTGTCCCTGAACATTAGTTCAGTTTATACACTAAAGTATTAGATACTACCCTAAGTGAAAAGGTTGTAATGGTGTTACAAAATGAATACATTTTTTTCCATGTTCAACAGATCAGAATTTCCTGCTTTAGGAAAAGCAATGGAATACACAGATATGACGAACGTAAGCTTTTATATTAACTGCAGGATCCCATAAGGTTACTGACCGAAACACGTAGACAGAAAATAAATTGACTTATCCAAGGGCAAAAATGGTCTCTATGAATTATCAGAACTGTTCAAATGTGATGCCTTACTGATGATTTTGAAAGCGAAATATACATATTCACCAAAAGAAAAAGACCCATTAAAGTCTGTAACTAACAAACATTCCAGTGTCTTAAAGTAGAACCATAATTTTTCATCCGTGATAGAGTAACAGACTGTTCATGTCTCTGTCCCACTAAATTCTTCAACTTCATAAGAAGAGATTTATAAATCCAATTACTAATATTATTTGGATTAATACTTAACAACTCTCTAAAGAATTATAATTTTTTCAAAGAATGATGAAACTTAAAATAAAGGAGTATATTTATAAAGAAAAATATATATCAATTTTTTACTCATGGTAAATAATCTAATCGAATTGAAGAAAAAAAAAAAACACAGAAAATAATTATACGTTACAAACGTTGAAAGAATTTAAGGTCTACAACAGATGGAACTGCCAGAAAGAAAAGAAACAAATTACAGTGAAGCACTTCTGTTTGGAATCTCAATCTACATAATTAGTAATGGGATGTAGAAACACAGATATTTGTAGCTACAGCTCTGCAGATTTTTTTATTTTTTTTTAAGATTTATACAATGGTCTTGATCTTTCTCAAGTTTCTTCACACCATAGTATTGAAACATATTTTATGTGAATTCAGATGTAGTACAAAACACAGATATTCAGTTTCCCCAATCTAGTACTGTCACAGCAAGACATATCTCTATATATAAAAAAGAAATGCTCAATTTCCATAGCCAGTACTCACAACAAAATTGAAACACTAAAGGATTTCAGGATCAGGCCTTCCTCTAAGCATATTTTTATCTTTGATCCTGTTTGATCTGCTCTTAAGAGGGCATGAATTTACAGGTGGTTATATGATGCAGATACATGTCTTATGTATCTCATAATAAAATTTTTATTTTTATTTCCGTCTTTGGACCTGTGCAGCTAACTATGGCTGGAATCAAGGCAAACTAGTTCCTTTTATTACCTTACCTTTCTGCTTAGAACCTGGACTTGCAAGGTCATGAGAGCTACCCACTAGGTGCATATGACTAGCAATAGGAATGTCATCACTATTATCCCCAGTATTCTGCAAAACAAGGCCAGCACTTCTGAACAGAGACTGTGGTCAAGCAAAAATCCAGGCCATAAGGAAATGCAAAATAAAACCCCCACAGCCAGCCCGCACAAAGGTCTTGTTCACATGCCCAATTAAATAAATAATTTAAGACTAATCAGGATAAGACCTTCGTCTGTATTGGGATCCTGCTGGGCTACAAGGACTACAAGAGAATAGAGGAACCAAGTGAAAGAATAAAGGTTTCCCAATGTATTTACAACAAAGAGAAAGTACAACAGCTGTGGTCTTCTTTCCATGCAAATACTAGTATAAATTCACTCAGCAGAGCAACAGTAACAGCTTAGATGAACCTAAAATCCAGCCTTCAATTTACTTTATACATTTGGCACTTTCCGATGAGAGTCCATAGTTACAAAGAAAGGGATCGTGTTCAATTCACCTGGGCATGAGTTCCCCTAGTAATAATTGATATTCTGTCCTCAAAATAAAAAAATGACTGTCTGAAACTGTATAAAGAAATCAATTGTCTTCAGTGGGAATTAACATTGTAAAGGAACCATTAGTGTTCCAGAAAGTTTCTGCAAATATTTCACTTAGGTGTGATGTATTATATCCTGGTTTGGACTTTAGTAATAACACTATCAAATGAACCATTTTTTGAAAAGGTCACCATGATTTGGTGATTAATATTGGTTAAAAACACAGTGATATCTCTTGTCAAGTGAGCCTTCTCTAAATCAATATCATTTTAGAAGTCCCATCTATTATAAATAACAACCTTTTACTTATTCATTATTTTCACTCCCATGAGTTTGTTGCAACTTTACTTACCATTTCAGCAAACCTGGTCTGACATTCCTAACATCCTAGCTAGTGCATGAATAATTAACAGTAAGCAAACAGTGTCAGGAAAATTAATAGTGACAGTCAAAGCAACAAGACCATTTGCTCATCTCTTTTGCCCATATGGATCCAGAAATCTTTCTTACAGTCTAATGTAGACATAGCATACTATCTGAGAATCTCGTAAAATGAGTATTTCTATGAATTAAATACTCCATACTCGAAAAAATCAGTATTTCCAAGAAAGATGATACTGAAAGGATGTAATGGAAAATTTGCCTATGCCTTGGATTTATCTATACATATTGCAGCTCTGGAATAATCTGAATTTGGGCTTACTAGATGTTATTTCTCCCTCTGTCTGGATCTGAGACAGAAAGCAGCCAGTGTGAAGATAGGCATTTTTCAATTTGTTTCCAGAAAATCTGAACATTTATGGATTTTCCACACTTTTATTTTTTAAATATTGAAGGCTGCATCTTTAGTTTAAAAGATGGCATCTTTAGTTTAAAAGATGGCAGACAAAATGAGACAAGAAACATCTTCCAAAATCTTAATTGCTGCCTAATTGCTTTGAGCTCTGTCATGGAGTTATAACCCATACCAGCTTGGAAACAACAGTTCTTGTGACAAAGTGTATCTGGGTTTTTGGAAAAGAGTTTTGTGAAATACAGGATGACAGAACACTGATAAGTCATGAAGTACCAGGGCAGAGCAGTAGACAAGTACACTGAAGGCAGAGAATTTGTAAAGGGATAAGTAATCAAGAAGCAGAAGTGAGAGGGAAAGTAAAAAAGAGTAAAACCACTGTTCTATTGATGAGCTACCAGCTGAGCCTGGATTATTAGGGTCTAGAGAACAAATCTGATGAGGAATGGCTGAGTGAATAGGGATTGTTCATTCTGGAGACTGAGGGGAGATGTTATTGTTCTCTACAACTACCTGAAAGAGATTGTGGTGAGGTAGGTGTTGCTCTCTTCTCCCCAGTAACAAGGGATTAGATGAGAGGAAATAGCCTCAAGTCGCTCCAGGGGAGGTTTAGATGGGATACTAGGCAAAAGTTCTTATCAAGCTTTGGAAAAGGCTGCCCAGGGAAGCAGTTGATCACTGTCCCTATACATATTTAAAATACATGTCTATGTGGCATTTAGGGACAGGGTTTAGTGGTGGACTCGGCAGTGCTGAGTGTATTATTGGACTCGATGATCTTAAATGTCTTTTCCAACCTAAACGATTCAATGATTCTGTGATTCTATGATTCTCCTCAAGAAGTCTTTCCACTTATTTTTACATTGAAATGAGCTCCTAAGGAAGGAATGGTGGCAGCAACATCTGCAGCATCACATCTAGATTCTTGTTGCCCACAAGTTTGTGTCATACTTCAGTTAATAATACTGACACAAACATGGTATAAGAGATTAGAACATTAATCTCTAGCAAATATACATATGCTGTTGGATTTGGTTATATTTTATTATAATTACTGAGCTATAGCAAAGTATTCAAGCTGATGTATTTCACTCACCACTGTAGTCCTAGGCCAGAAGAGATGACTGGCAAATTCAGAACTTTAACATTTCACAAGTATGCTGCATTTGGTATAAAATGACAATGTTTGTATTCACAAACAGTTTGTGAAAGTGAAAAGACTGGCATACCAGTATAGCCTTCATACATATAGCTACACGTATTTTACATGTGATATTTGTAGCTTTAGATAACTGCCTGCAAAGGCTTTTGCTATCACCAAGCAGCACAAGCAGCAAAAGAGGTAATATCTGGGAATGTTAAGTGAATTCCTGGGGTAACATCTTTGAACTGAACCTCCATTTATTCAGGTGGGTTTTTTTGTTCAGACTCATTTTTCAATATTCATCATTGCCAGTTTACTTCATCTCATCACTCTTGAAAGAAGCCAAATAATTCAGACTTGATTTGGACAGACAAGTGATCATTTTGAGAATTCTGAGGAAAAAATTACTGCGTCTTTCCATATTGCTGTGGAAACTATTACAAATGGTGTACATTTATTTTCTAAGAATCCTTTTACATAGTACGTTATTCATAACACACATAGAATATCTATATCATCTCTAAACCCTGTGAGGCATGCTTTAAATTTCCATCATTAATTTGACCACGTTCTAGTAAAATATCTCTGGTCAACGTAGTATATCAACCTCATTTGGGACAATGACATTAAATAAATGCACTTAGCACAGTGCAGGAAACTTATTACGTGGTCTGCATGATGCAGAATTACTTATTCATTAGAAATTAGTGCAAGCCTCTTGAGTTTAGAAAGAAATGCAGGTTCTAATATTGGACTGCAACTGAGTACAACTGCTCTTCTCCTAACTCTGACACAGACTTCAAGTTTGACCAGATGCAGGTCCTGCAGAGGTATGTCATGGTGCCTCTATCTGGCTCCTTGGGGAGCAGATTTGGTTTGCAATGTTAAATAAGATACAGAAAAAATTGTACTTCTTGCAGGTACAACTGTTCTTCCTATATAATGGTAATTACTATTAAACCTCAATTTTGAGGAAATAGAGAACAGCAAAGCAATTCATCAGCAGTAACAGCTGAAGTAGCAGAAGTGTCCACCAAACAGAAAGAAGGAAGATTAAAGACTGAAAAAGGATTGGTCATCAAAGTGCCATCAATCTGCCTGCAGCAATCCAGGAAAAGAAGACAGAACACAGCTGGTAGATCACAGTGCTGGGTGAAAAGTAAAAATAGAGGATGCCTCATCCAAGAGATAGAGCTCATCAACACTGCTTTTAAGATGTCTTCATCCTTCTTGTGTAACAGAAATATCATTTCAGCCACACCTATCTCTTGATATTATTTCATCTTCTTCGTTTCTACCTCCCCCACTACATTTCCATCAATGTCTGCATTGCCTGTGTCTTAAATTTAATATCTCTTCACAGCATAAACGAGGTCTTTCAAATTTATTTTTACTACTTTTCCTTTAAGTGGCTGTGCTGGAAGCTAACAAAAGGAATAGTTCAATTGAACCATTTTTTTAAAGTAGCTTTTGTTTTTGTTCTGGTCCTGAATAGCAAATAGCTGTTGTAGAAATCGTTTACGTCATATTGGCAATAGTCTCAAAGCACGTTTTAAGATAATTGAAGAAAAATATAATCGATGACTGTTTAGAAAGGGAAGTTTACCAAAATATAGGCTTGTCAGAAGAACAAAAGTATATAACCTATCTGTGCATATAATGAGTTGATCTCTTTGTGGACTTGGATTTGATTTAGTTTTAAAATATGTGGAGCTTCTGCAAAGAAATATGGTACAGATTTTGTTGTACTCTCTCAGGAGTTAAAGGTCAATGACCCCCGGCAGGGCCACACTGAAGAAAATTAATGAAGTTTTGAATAAATATGATATTGTGCATGACACTATCTCTCTCTGGGAATGCTCTGTCTCTTTCTCTCATGACCACATAATATACTATGTGAACGACTGGAAAAAAGCATTGAAATAGAATAAAGAAAGAGCTCTGCTGCTGAAGAGCTTTGACTGGCTCCTAAGTGGTCTCTGCAGTCTGATTCACAAAGGTAGTCACTATTTTCTTTTAAAAGAATTATAGCTATTATAAATATATCACGTGTGCTTTTGCAATTACTACAGCTTTCTGGTGAAATATGAGATGATCAACTTAACCTAGGAAGAGATTGCAGTGACTGAGTCCTGGCTATCAAAAATATTCTGTAGCTCAGTTGTACAATTTCAGATGAAACTGCTAAAATGTCTTACCTTAGTCTGATCAGATGAAAGTAATTTATCGAACAAAGACATAAATGTTGACTTTAATTTCAATTAAAATGAACAGGACAAAACCAGATGATATTATTTCAGAAAAGCAGCCGGTTTTGTACCACTGTCATGCTGGTAATGAAAAAACATAATGTGTTGACAGGGGTTATGTAACTTCTTTTACTAAATAATCACATTCTGATCATTCAGTTTCTGGGAGCATCTGTAGCATATTCACAAGGCAAAGTATTTCAGATCATCCTCTGCTGATACTCTGTACTATTTTGTCCAGACAACTTCTGACCTCAACCACAAAACTTCACATACATGGCTTGCTTGATCCTAAGGAAACTGTAAGAAAGCTATGGCTTTTTTTTTTTTTTTTTTTTTTCCAATTTATACAGTCACAGTTGATGATTACGTTGTGCACAATCTTTTGTTTATTCTTCTACAGATAAGGCTAAAGACATAACTAAGGTACTGATTAACTCTCTCTTTTCCAGTACTACTCCTTTCAAGATGAAATAAAATTAACCACAGAAACAGTGGTTGTTTTATGCATTGCCTTTGTATTTTAAGTGTTTGACTACAAAATCACAAATTTTGAGGCTACATTTATCTGCAAAATGTGTGCTTTTTATGTATTGGTTATAGAGGTATTCACTTTTGAGAAGAGATGTGACCATGATCAATGTTTCTATTGACTTATTTAATTTAACACAGATGGCAAACACTGTTCTCTTTATTCAGGCCAATTTATGGTAGATGTTTCAGAGGGATATTGTTTTACCTTCTGAGTCTTTTATAACCTATAGGGGGAGAGAATAAAATCTGTGATTGTAAGACAACAAAGTTTCCAAGTGTAAAAGAACAGAGTGAAAACCTCACCCTTTTGAGAGTGGCTATAGATACAATGGGAAATACCTAGAATAGACAAGAGTATTTCTCCTTCTATTGCCCTCAGCTTTCTTCAGAACTCCGTGAATGTTCCTCCTGAAATTTTTATGAATTCGGATGGATATGCTTCTTATTATCATACAGTGGTCAAATTGATTGCTAGATATAGAAAAAACAGAACTAAATATTCTCCTTCCTTTCATTCAAGTCATATATTCCAAAAAGTTTCTAAACAATTATTTTGTACCTCCATGGTCAAGATCGTTTTTTGTTCTGGAAATTTCACTGGTTTTGTTATCCCTGCTTTAACCCATTAAACAAGAATTTGCATCAGGTAGATGTCAAGTACTTCAACAAATCTTATAAACAACTGGCTTTTAATAATGATTCTGGAAGGATTTTCATCATGATATAGCCAGCTGCTCTCTTGTAACGTGCAGTTGTAATTTGTCATCACAAATCCCAGGGTGGGGGGAAATCATACTAAAAAAAATTACAAAATCTGCTAGCTGTTGATGGAAAATAAGTACAGGATCATTATTTTCTCTTTTTTCCCCACAGTGTCAAGGAAATATTAATTATACAACAAACTCTTCAAGATCAGTCAGCTACCCAGGAGGCTGAGCGAATTAATTGTCCGGCTGTGAGGGAAATGAAAGAGAGCTACCTATGTCTGTTCCCTTGTGCTCTACCTCTCCACTGGAAGGTCTGCTTTAAGGAAAATCTAGCAGGGGGTTGTTGTGTGCTTGCTTACCCACTGGGGCTTTTGTTTGATTTAGTTATGCTTGTTTTGCATCGCACTGTGCAAAATATCACTTGCACATCATTTTGCTCCTCCTTAGCTGATGGTTAAACTAGAAAATAATAGGATTAATTGGATTTATAGAGCACTAATAAGGAGTTTAGCTGTTTCAGCTTGTTTTGCTTTACCAAGAATATCACTAACCAGTAGAGACATGAAATCGCTACAATTGAAAAGAAGAATGCATGAGTTTCAATCTTTTTTTCTTTAAAATAAACTAAACAGCTAATTATCACAAGTAGAAAAAAAAAAGATGACATTGGCAATTAAATTTATAAAATAAAAAATATTAGTGGATGAAAGAGATATTGCAATGATGCCAGACACAAGCATCCCTTTTATTGGACTACAATTACATAAATTTCAAATTAACTGGGCCCTGCCATGTAAAGTATTTCAAGAGACAAATTCAGTACGTATTGGTCCTACAGGACACTTGTTTACCCTGTTGTAGGCAGAGTGATTAACTTTTCACTACTTCTCTCTTACAAGCTGAAACAGTGATTCAACACAATTAGTAGTAAATGCAACAGCGCTTTATGAGATTCAATGCCAAGGTACACTTTATCATTTACTGCACAGAGGACATGGTCATACAAGCTGCCAGGGAGACCCTCCCATTGAGTCACAAGGTTCAGAAAGGACCCCCTTGCTTTCTAAACTCCTTCTCAGAGAGGAGTTTGGGTGCGGCTGGATCCAATCCTAGTCCCAGACTTGGTCAACAGTTTACATCTAAAGGATTATATACGCACAATCAATCCCTTATATTACTTAGCCAAGATTTCAAAGTTTAGCATGCTATTAGTCACCTACCGAGAATCTGTTGTAGCAAGGAATCTCTCAGCCTTGAGGAGCAGAACCTTAAGCAAACATCCTCGCAAAAGTAAGGATCCTGGCATGCAGCCTGCTGCCATACAGGGGAGCTCAAAGGGCTCTTGGGCTGTCAACTATTTGTAGAGTAAAATAATTGACCTATAGTCATGTTCCCAAGGGAACAAAATATCTAGGTCCCCACTCCAGACAGTGTTTTGGCTGTGTTGCCAGCCATCCCCCAAAGTCCAGGTGCAACTTATTGCCACTGATGTTGTGATGGTCATGATGACCATGGCCTGAGCAGGAGCTGGGGAAGTGGGAAGAGGGGAAAAAACAGGGAGAGCACATTGCCACATACCATATGTTAGATCTTATTAAATGTAAAAACTAAGTTTCTGTGTAGCATCTAAATCACTTTTAAAAAATATGCTATTCATTGTTCCATGCTTAATGCTTTATATCTACAAAAGAAAAAAAAAAATAAAGAAGTGACTTGTTAGTTTTTCAGCACTAGGTGTGAAATGACACTGACTATCTGCATGCAAAATTCAGTCCTCAGATAATATTTTTCAGAAGCGTAACTGCTTTTATGAAAGAGATCTGTCCCATCTAATTTAGCAATGTGTTCCTATATGGCTGCTTTTTAGTTCTTTTGGATGCAAACAGAAACACCAACAATGCAATCATCGTAGGACTAGATCACTCAAAAGTTTGCCTGTGTTCAATCAAGAAGCTTTATGAACTTTTACCACTTTCCTCATACTTAGACAGAGATTAGCACTAGTATCCTGTCTAGATTTATGATTGTAAAATGCATTTACACAGCCATTTAATCTGATATATGAAGGCCCTCTGGAGCAGCATAGGTAACTTCATGCTTTTTTAACAGCAAAGAATAGAAATAGATAAACCAAACCAGTCATATACCAGGAACAAAACTGGCAATCAGCAAAGAATTCAGGAAAAGCTCTTGTTTTTATAACTTAATTACAGAATTAATAATTCAGAATTTAAATATTTGACTTAGGACATGCCAGTTAGTCTGCTACCTTGAGCTTATCAGTGAAAATCAGCTTTTAATTATTTTAATCGTTTTTTGAAGTTTAAAGAAGCTTTTACAATTTGCCTTAGAATCAATTATGCTTAAGATTTTCAGTAATGATTGCCTAGATTTAGTGTCCTGTACTCAGTCTCTCAGGAAGCATTGACTTCACAGCTTTCTGAACATTCTCTCTATCTGTGTAAAAGAAGTTAATGCTTGCATCTGTAAATTTGTCTCCCCCAGAAGTAAGGGCAAAAACTGGCTTATAGTTTTGAAAAATACAGAAAAATCCCAACCAATAAGTAGCAGAGTTACCATTGAAATTACAAAAACATAGTGAGCAGTGCTGAAGCAGATGTCTCATCCTCTTTCGGTCACATATACCAAGATACCTTAGATTTTAATCTGTATTTTAATAAAATTTAAGACTGAACCTCTGTTCTCCGACTTCAATGGCAAAAATTCAACTTATATCTTTGCATATTAAAGTAGAGGATGATATCCTGTTAGTGTGGTCTAAATGTACTAAAATTTTATATTGTCAATTGAGCATTAATATAAACGCTGAAGGCCTTTATATCTAGTCATTTAAGGCCTGTTTTGGGAATTAAAATATGCAAAATACAGGAAAGAAGCTTTAAAAGCAGTATTCTGCCTTTCATTGTAATGATTTATAGTAACAAGCAGTAGAGCTGCGAGTGTACAATGAGATCTAATGCCGTGCTCAAGATACTGGCACAGAAGTGATATAACACAAAATGAAGCATCATAGGTTATTGCAGGCTCACTGACTCAAACAAGAAAGAAAGGATATTAATTAAAACCATTGATGGTTTAGAGAGAGGAAAGCTGTGAGGCAGGGAGGAAGGATACAGATAGAGAATGCCCAAAAGAGATCTAGCATTGAAATTATTCCCTTCTGCCTCTAAAGAGAAAATTTGATCTGTGACAAAGGACAGTCCATTAACTGACATGACCTGATTAGTCTTACTAATGCTGCTGACTGCATTATGAAGACAAATGAGAGGCAGAGAAGCCAGGACTGTGTCAGCAAATAGATCCCACCCGGGTACGTGCTCCAGCTTAATTCCTTTTACACTGCATGAGCAAATCAAATGTCAAAGTTCAAGAGAGTCAGACAAGCAAATGATGGGATTATAGTTCAGGATGAAAAGGTGGGGGGAGGGTGAGGAGGAATGATAAATGCTTTTTCACCATCAAAATTATAAAAAAAAATAATCTTTCTTGATAAAGTATTTAATTCTTCTCCCTGTCTCAGGTCATTTAACACATGCTTACATGGTGAAAAGAATTGTTTTTCAAAATTACATGTTTTACTGCACAGTTTAAAGCATTTGTCAGAACAATTACTGAGTTTATTACATTTTCCTCAATACATGAAAAAGAATTTTTGTTATGAAATGAGTTATAGAAGCAAGTGGAGGAAAATACAACATTTTTATTTATGATAGGAACGGAAAACAGAATGAGAATATAGAAAAGATGTAACTGCATTTTTTTTAATTAATGATGCCCAAAGGAAAAACAAATATTCAAACCAATGCAAATATTACATGAATTCTTGTAACAATTGAATGAGATGCTTTCTTTCTCCCATTTAGCAACAGAAACTTATAAACTAGCAAAAGAAAAAAAAAAAGCCTCAAAATAGTATGCATCGTTCAGCTGAGGTTCCATTCTCAGAAGACACTTGAAGCAAATAACCCTACAAACTATTGGTAAATACCTTAAAAGCAAAAAAACCAAACCAAGCCAAACCAAAAACAAAACAAAACAAAAAAAAACACTGCTCAAAAAACCTCAGCTAACACTGAGTTGGTGAAGATATTTTTCTGTCTAATCAACTTTCCACATTCTGCAACACGTTGTCTCTAATGAACAAAGAATAACTACCACACTTGTAGACACCAGTAAAGGCTAAGATGCTATTCTGTGTGACATTCCAGGGCAAGTAAGAGGAACATAACCTGGATGAAACTTCAATCAAATGGATGCAGACCTGGTGAGGAAGCTGTGTTCACTGAAGAGCAGCTGAAAATCACAATCAAAACTGAAAAAAAAAAAGTGTGTGTTGGGTGCTTTTCTGCAGGAATTGGACCACAGTCTTTCACTGTCCAGTATTTTCAGGCTCAGTAATAATAGAAGAGCAGGTCCACTTACCAACTATACAAATTGCACCAAACAAGGAGTTATTGCAACCTGTGTTTGACAGTATCCATTTTATTTGGTTGTTTACACTGTTGTCAGACATTCTGCATCGCACTCTGCTTCTAATGCCATCAATCAATGCTTTACACACAGCCAGTGATCTGCAGACCGTAACCTCTCTTTAATCCTGCGCTTTATTTGTTGAACATTTTTTCACCAAAAGTATCATAGAGATAGCCTGCCACTCTGGCTCTGTCTTCAGGAGGGGGAGGTATGGTACATTGCAAATCACTGTATGAGTTTTTATTTCAGTAAATACCTTGCTTCGCTGCTTGGCTTTTTCCTCTTTTTCTCTCTCTCTTTTTTTTTTTTTTTTTTTTTAATAATTAAAATCTTTTAATATGTATTAGCCTGTAACCAAAATGCACATTCACTTACCATTTCTTTTTCACTCACATTTCTGTATTGAAAGATGAATAAAAACTCTAGAACTAGCACACAAGTATTTAAAATATATTAAAGTGCTAGCATGTAAATGGGAATTCTGTAACCATACAAAGCAAAATAAAAACCCACACTGACCCTTTTAAAAGAGATCATCTTTAATTCTGATTGGTTTTAGTATTTAGCTAGTCAAGAAGTTGGGTGACTGCCAGCAACACATAGGAAAAACAATACCTTGGTGACCTGCTAATAAACTCTAAATCCTGAAATCAATGCCAGGCAAAGGGCCACTGTCTAATCAAGCCAACTAGACGATTTTAAAGCTTTCAGCTACTTTCAAAGGCACAAAAGGGCAGCCAGCGTACAGAAACAGAGTTTCAACTCTATTGGCATAATGAGCAAAAACACTGCATCTGTTTTCAGTAAACACATTAGTGCAAAAGCAAGAAAATGAAGTGTTGTTTCAGCACAGAAACATGATTCAAGCAGCTGTAACTTTCCATGAGTGTTCTATCTAATATATAATCACTTCACAGAATCAAAGATAAATGTAGGACAGCTATTTTTTCTCAAACTGAGCTGTACAAATCTATAAAATTAATTACTTTTTAATCTTTATTTGACCTGTTTTTGCTCTTTAAACCATTGGGCTTGTGAAAGTGGCTAAGTTTTGCAGAAACTGAGATATGACTTTTGTTAGGAAAACTATCTAAGGAATCAAGCAAGTTTTAAACTGCTGGAACAGGTTATTTAATCTTTTTTAAACAGGACTAGATGTATAATCAAAGCAATTCCTTCTAATCTACTTCTGCCTTTAAATCTGTTTTATTTATAGTGGTCTTTTGAATAGAGATGGACAGGGCAGCAAAAACGAGCAAATTCACACAAAACTAAATACACTACTAAAGCACCAGTTGAAAATAAACTTGCTCTTATTGAAAAAGTAGGTGTATCCTCAACCCATTTAAATTTTGAGTGTTATATCAATATGGTACTTAAAGACTTGAGCAGTAAAGAATTTCCATTTTCCCAGCTGGGTACATACAGCTGTCTGACATCTTGCTGTTGAACAGGGTTAGATACCTCTTTGCCCAGAGACTTCATGCACAAAGAATGAGAAAGAACTGAGTACAGAACCTTCCTGAAAATGCTAAGTGCTATGAACTGACCATGTATGACTATCAGTGTTTTTTCAAGGGAGCTAACAGGACTACCAGTGTGAACTTGGAAAATCCATCCATAATCCGAAAAAAAATCACATTCCTTTGAGAGTTGCAAGAATAGACATGATATGATGGCGTTTAATAGTTCATTTTAGTGAGATCCTAATGATTTTTATTATTCTTCTTTTCTTTATCATTAACAATAAGCTAAGTGTATGAGGATGAAGTAGGATAAGATCCTGCTGAATTAACTTTAGAGTTAGGAAGAGAGAAAGTGTGAATGGTAAATGGATGCATTTAGATGCCATATTGTTGCATCTCTCTCAGATACGATGTTTTGAAAGTGTTCTCTAGGGCAGTAGGATGACCCTATGAGTGATGATTTAAGGTACAGAAAAACAGCCTACATGTTATTTCATTTATTCAGCACACCTGCATACTAAAATTGAACTGATGCTGACAGAAATCCTTACAAAACTAAGTAAACCAGTGCATCATTTTTTAAAAAACAAAATTCAGACAACTTAGCTTGAAATCTGAATTTCATCACTTGTGGAGACATTTTACTATGCATCGTTGAGCCTTGACATCGTTAACATATAAAGCCTTTTCCCTTCAGTGCAATACCTGAATTTTATTCAAAGATTATATTTTTTATTTATGAATCTTGTTCAGGGGGAAAAAATGGACTTTTAATTCAAGCTTCAAATGTGCTGCATGACTACTTAGCTAACATAACACATGGGAATAGTAATCTCCAACAAGTGAAGCAAAAATGACTGAAACTATCTGAAAAGTGTTACAAGAGCTTTTACGAGAAGCTTGATCACTGAGGTGGAAAATGAGAGGCAAAGGAAGCAATGTTTTAAAAAAAAAGTAAAGAAAAAATTTCTGGTTAAAAACTGTTTCTAGTTGTCTTGTTCTCTGCACAAAACTACCCATGGAATATTTTAAGCAATTAGATTTAAAGGAAGATGAAAATAATATGTTTTGCCATGCCTGAAATAAAAAGTACATTGACTGACGGCACACACCATTATGAATAGTGATGTCCAGTACAACTTAGGAAGTAGATCATGTGCTATACACTGAATATATATTACATAGTATTCAGCATTTTCTCCTCTGCAACACTGCTAGAAGCTGAAGTACTGGTCAAGCCTTAGGGAGTATTGTTTCAATGTAGAGGTATACATTCTTTGTGTGCGTAATATCTTTTATCATGTTATGTTTTAGAGGTTCTTCTATCTTCATTCACAGTGAGAAATCAATCACGCTTCTCTTTGTACTTCTTCAGATTCAGTTTGAAGTTTACAGAAGTGGCAAAATCCAGTGGTATGGAGGGAACACAAAAGATTTTTCAGCTCTGCACTTCTGTTTGGTAACCAGGCTTTGTTACCAAGCAGAAAACCACTGAATGTATTCTCCGAGCTAGATTTATTAAAGCACTTCAGCTGCCCTCAAGCTCTATCCAAAGCAATAAAATAAGAATGATTAGGTAAATATTCCATCATCAGAGCGAGCTTAGTGTCTGATCGCTAAACATGAGGTGATACTCTTATGTTTACAAGTTGTAGGTGAGAACAGTTTATCCAAAACCCACTTGAAAATAGCAGTAACATGCCTATTGGCTTTTATAGAGGTTAGTTTGGACAAGCCAGGGCAGAGATTAGGGTAAAAAAGGAAGAAAAAACTATTTTGGAAATCATGCAGGATCCAGCACACAAGAAAAACCAGTGATGTGTATTACCAACATCAACCCACCAGAGCAGCCTACCAAGAAACAAGAAAAGATTGGGTAGGAAAACAAACAAATTTAAAGAAGGAACTCAGTAAGTCTGTGAAAAGGGTCACATGATATAAGTTGATACAAAGAGTAATTCACTCATTAATCTAAGAGGCCTCTTAGGGTGTTGAGGGCTCCACAGGGCCTGGCAGCCAGGGGAAGTCTCACCCCCAGCCAGGAGCAGGGTGGCTGGGGAGGCACTGGGACAGCCCCAGCCTGGGGCATCAGGCACCTTCCTGGGGACAGGCACTGGCTGAGGATGGGATGGGATGTGTGCCCACAGTTGGGTTTGGCTTGGCAGGGCTCACGGCCGGCTCAATTACCACTTGAGTTGGTAATTATTTGTTTTCCACTAACAGTAAAACGTAAGAAAAACCCGAGGTGTTCAGGAAATGTTTTTCTGCTCTAGATTTCCTATTTACTTATATTTCTGCCATACCCAAGGGTCAACTCATAGAAAATTCAATAAGTGTAAATCAAATTTACTTACCAATAAAAATCAAAGAATAAAAGTAGCCAGTGGAATTGCAGAAGCTCCACTGGACTTTGTCCCATCAGCCTTTAGGTCAAGAAATTAAATCAAGTCTCCTTATAGACAGAAGTCTAAGAAAACCTAAATGAATTCTTCAGCTCCCAGGATTAATGATAAGGAGAAAACTGCTGAAAGTAGAACGTCTGATTCCCTCATGCCTATGTTCCTGCCATGAAACACGATAAGAAGTTAACAGCCATGACTCCCAGGTATTGCACTGGGTTAATTCTTTATAGTCATCATACAAAGAAACATTTCTTATTGTTTTGTGTCTGGCAACACTGTGAATGCACTGCAGCTGAGTGCATGACTTACAGCAAAATTTCAAGCAAAAACTCTTCTAGGAAGCACTTAGACTCCATCCAGCAATATATAAAAGGTATATATATCATGCCCAGTCTCACAAAATTTAGGCTTCAGGAGCAGCAATATCTTGATGTAGGTCAGTCTGGCACTCGGCAGGACAGAGGGATAAAATCTATCATTATCTCTTCTAATACCACAGGCTTGATTTATTGGCAGTTAGCTGCATTTTGGCTCATATGGAGTGGTTAAAATAGGAAGTTTCTGAATAAGAGACATTTGAATGTCACACATCAGTCATATTTTTCTTATACGCAATATTCCATAATGCTCCATAAAGCTCCTAGGTAATGTAGAGATATCAGTCATGGCTAAAATATAACCTGCCCCAGGCTTTCTGAAACCAAAAAATAAATGCCTCTAGCACATACTGCCCACTATTATTTCTATCCTAGTATATCCTGGATGTCTTAGAATGAGAAGCAATTTTCCTTCAAGAAGACCATCAGGGTAGCATCTTTGAACTGAGAGACAACTTGAACCTATTTCAAAGGGAACCAACAGAGCAGGAGTGTCAGCCCAGAATGAAGTGGTCCCTCCAGTCTTGCAGTTCATGCAACAATGCAAAAAAAAAAAAAAANTGTAAATATAAAAGCATGACACAGAATTAATCTAGTTCCAGTGCTATCCCAAATACCCAAGTACTAATATCCCAGTATGTATCTATAAAGAGGTCTTGTTACCAATATTTTTTCCACCTTAATTATTACCCTATGACAGACTATATATCACCAAACAGTTTGGTGCAACAAAAACCCTACCAGGTAAACATCATAGTAAAAATGATGTATTTCAGTACAAGGAAAAAAGCTTTCAAGTTTTGACACAAATGCACGGAATTTGTCGTTCTGTTGTAACTTTCTGCTTCTCTTAAAATACTTTTTCTCAGAAGTTTGAACTCTTAATTCAAAACAATATATTCATACCATACATTCAAAATGTAAAAAAATGAAACAGTGTATCAAGGATGTATTATGTGGTGTGAATCTGTGGAAGATATGGCTCCGCTTTACTGAGTAAAATTTGATCGATAAGCAGAACTTTGTACTATAAGGCTTTCATTTTTCTGGTGGTTTAGAATATTCTAAATAAAACACGTAGAGTTATTCATTTACACGACAGTGTATTGATGCAAGTTTGGCATAAACAAGAAAGATGTTAACCATGGGTGCTAGCTTTAACAGCTGCAAATGACATTGACGGAACTAACAAAACGCTGTAAGTTAGATATAGGCTCATGTATCCTGCTGAATTTTAAATACAAGTAACAAATATACCAATTATCAAGTAGAAAGGTATACATAGTTCACTGCAACACAGTCAATCCCACACAAAATCTTAGTGTATTATCAATAAACTCCAAGTATGCATACAATGCAATCTTCATTCTACAAAAGGAAGATATGAATTATAAGATACAATGTATTTACTTTATATGTTTGCAAAGCTGCACATGTGTATAAACACAGAAATACCTTCATAGACCCATTTATAATCCAAGTCCCATACATACATTTTATTATAATCAATATGATTATACAACGTTCTGTTAAATTATATGTATGACTTTTTTCCTCAGTAAGCAGCATTGGGACATTTATTTATTTATTTTTTTATGAGAAACAGTCTATTTTTACATAGATAGTATGAAATACTATCAGTTAATATACTTACAAGTAGCTCCTTTAAAAAATTTAGGTACTGCAAAAAAAAAAAAAGGAGTAATTAATAAGGAGTAACTAACAAAACCACTGACTAGTTTACAGGTAAGAACTAAATGTGTTTTGGTGACACATGCCTTTCCTTATGCATAATATGAATAATTTAGTTGCTTATTACATAGGTAATGTAAAATTTATAAGTTCGTATGCTTAAAATATTAATTTCCTTTCCTTCAAATTATCATACTGCTAACAAAAGATGTGATAGTTCAATGCATTCTTCTTAATTACCATTTCCAACTATAGATGGATTTAAACAGTTGGCTGGATTTGCTTTGAATTTCTTAAATTTTAACATATATAGTTGGAATCTTTAATGTCAAAGTTTTCTTTGAGCTCCCCTGATACTGAATAAAGCAAAGTTAGTTTCTTACCACATATTTTGTCAGCTGCAGTTTCAAGCGTAGTATGAATGTCAGAGGTGATGTGATTAATAATTGAGAAATAGAATTATTCCCATTTTTATTTCTCTTTAAAACTGATTCTCTCAATCATTTATGTGGTTGCCCTGTAATCTGAGCTCTCACTAATTTAATTAGCTAAAGACTCACTTCAGAGCATCTAAAATGGGATAATAGTTGCCTGTGGACAGTATAGAATGAGTAGAGGCCAGCAGTTCTTTGACTTCCATTTCCTAATTCATTGGATTTAGATGGACTTGTGGGTTCATTTTCCTGACTGGTGTTACCTACAGATGAGCCAAGTCAGGTTAAAGGTTCATGAACTACAGCTGTAACTGAGTGACAGGAAAATTTGAAAGACACAAGAGGGGATGGAGGTAAGTGTCACAGGCTTGGAAGTGATTTCATGGTTTCTTCATATTCCAAACTATTAGGTATGAAACACTGGAACTATTAACCTTGCAGGAATTTGGTCTCGTTTTTAGTATTTTTTCCCTTTGCCAGAAGCCAGATTTTTTTCCATTGTCACTAGGCAGATTTTTTTTTTTATTGAATTAGTTTTTAAAAACAATCCCAGGAGGATGTTGCAGGCCAGCAATGCTGATGTCTATACCTAACAACAAACTGCAACTGTGTGACTTCCAAAGCCGCATCTGCTGAGGAAAAAAAGGCTCTTTCAGCTCTGCATCCACAACAACTTTATTCCCTCATTTGCATATCATCTGAAAAAATATTTACTTTATTTTCAATCTGTGAATAAAAAATTCCTAGTTTTCTACTGTGAAAAATAGTAATTGTAATTTTCTGTTTATTTCCTGCATGAGAGCTCTAATTTGTTAATTTATTTTTATAGTTAATTAAACGCTATTCTCATCAGTCATTCTTTTTCTGTATTGAAGAGTCCTAACTTTGAAAATCCCCTGAGAAGAGCACTATTCCTTTGAACATTGCTCTTGGTTTGTGTGTGCTTTCTCTAGTTTTCGTATGGGACCAGACTGTTTTACTAAGTAGCTGAAACATGGAACCACTCTCAGTTTTCAAAGTAGCATAATGACGCTTTCTAATGGGTTTTCTCTTATTGCCTAAGAATTCTTAACACCAGATTTATTTGTCTTGTTTTTGAGGACTACTTAGCAACTGTTCAGACAGAAACAGTAACCCAAAATATTGTAGCAATTTATATATAAATTATAAAAACACATATAAATACAAACATAGTAGCAATTTATTCTGAGCTCATGATACAGGTGTATTTTGGGTTGGTTTTGCCTTTGTTCATTACCTTGCATTTATTTCAGTTTCACTCAAAACTTTACTACATGCACTAAGTATCCTTAGTGACATCCTACCAGCTCCGGTCCAAGCATAATGCCTAGCAGTATTCTTTATGTTGAGAAACCTTACAAAGTGCTGCTGTACTTTGTGTCCTGTTCTTAAATCAGTTTTTGTGATCGTGCCATTCAATAACACGTCTGATGAAGGACCTTGTCAAAAGCTTATTGGAAATCTAAGTGTACTAAATCAATCTGATTATCCTTATTCAAAGGCTTGTCAACACCTTCAGGAAACTTTAGTAGATTAGCCTTCTACATAAACTAGATTTACTTTTCCCTCGCATATCCTATGAATTGCTGTGTCCACTTGGTTTTATTGTTTGTGACAGTTTCTAGACACTTTTTAAGAATGCTTTAAGAATAGAACAGCCAGGTTTTGAATTCTTCTAGCACTTTCAGCCCAGGTTTTTAAAGCAATCAACAAATAGGGATATTTTTTTTAAATAAATTTGAGCTCCTAAATCACCTAGTTTCAAGGTTCCAAATTATTAGTAGAAATCATCATCAAGAAGCTTCAGCACCTTTCATTTTAACATCTTCTTTTGTTTAATGTATATTGGTTTATGGATAGTATTGATTTCAGGCAAATGTATTTGAAGAGTTGAGGCTAATTAGTTACACACTGGAAGAACTACAAGTAAATGACTTGCTAATAGGCATATATTAGGGTATTTGCTTAAGGACAGTTAGGGAAACAAGAGCACAGATGAGAAAAACTTATTTGTTCATAGATGAGTCAACATTTCTTTTTGATGGAATAGAATTTCACTTTTATTATGCTAAGTTCAAGGAACAAGTTTCCTACTTGTTCCTTAATCTTTCCTACTTGTTCCTTAATCTTAAGAACTTGTTTCTTCTACTGTTTCTCTTCTTACTAGCAAATTATTTGGCCTTGATTCTACATCATATATATAAAATACATAAAATTTCTTTGTTATAGCTAAGTGAACTACAGTTTCATGTCCATTGTTACTGAATCCCATATGTTTATTACTCATTCCTGTATGTATTGTAAAGTTATTCTTTATTATGTTTCAAAAAAATACATATCAAAGACTTTTGCTCACATGCAGATTTTCCATTGTAAATATTTAGAAATGTTAAATCACTCAGAAACATCAGGTTATTTATCCTGTTTCTCTCAGAGATGATTCAGTCTTATTTTTTCTGCAGATAGACTGTTGTTTGTACTTCAATTATAAAACACCCTCTATTATTCTTTATTTCTATGAATACTTTTCTGTTATCAGCTGGATGACAGCTTTTCTCAGCCTCATGTAGATGCTAAGGTCCCTGAAGCCAATCTCGGCTGGTGTTTATTTGGTACCAAGAAGTTCGGGTCCTGACCATCCAGAAGTTCTTTAGGTGATACTACAGTATAAACAAATAATTTTCTGGAAATTTCCCATATAACAAACCATTCTTATTTCTGGCCTTCAGAATACATAAAAGTCCTGTATGCTGAATGGTCCAGTAGTATGATTTGTTCTGTTTTTTCTGCATTGCCAGTGGCTGGTCAGAGACCACTGCTTAATTTCTACCATTTTTTCCTTATCCTTTATATGGCTGATATTATTGTCACCATATCTTTATATTATTTGTCCATTGTAGTTATTTTTAGTTGAAAATTAAAATTAAAAATTAATTTGAAATGTCTTGGCTCTGGTTCCACTTCAGAAAAGTGGAAGCAACATTGCTAAATTTTAATTGCATGAGGAGAGGAGGTGAGAATTTAAGCTGTGTTTTACATAAATCAAACCAGACAAAAATAGAGTTACATTCTATACCCAGACAGAAGTTGACTTTGATGAGTTCTGTAGAAAGATTTATTCACATTTTGACAGCTGCTAAGGCATGACATTGTCCCACTCCAATCTGGAAACACCAAGAGTGATGTAGCAAGAAAGGATGGAAGCTGGAGATGGAATGCTGTACTGAATACAGCCACAGTGCTCTCACTTGAAAATTGAATAGGTATGTTTACAGGAATACCTGACAGGTCCTCAAGATCAAACAAGAATCTCAGAACATAATTAGAAAGAGACAGGAATATATACTGATCAGCCTGAGGGACTATCTCTTTGGCACCACTACTACGCAGTTTTTCTGTACTAACAATAAAGTGAGATTATAAACAATTCCTTTTTTGTAAAGAAACTGTCATTTGCTACTTAATCATGTTTGCGTTTCTCATTTCCATTTCAAACATGAACCTTGAACTATTTAGAATTTTGTATTATATTTCTTAACACAAATAAATTTACCATCATACCTTTATTAGATAAGTCTGTCAAGAGTAGGATGCTCCTTAGCAATACCAAGGACCGTGCAGACTGCACCATCAGCAGCAAACACCACAAGATGCAAAGAGGCAGATTGACCATCACAACCTCTCGCATTCAGGATGAATCTTTACAAGTTGTGATAATCTCTGACATAAAACACCTTGCACACACGGAAAAGCTTTTCAGTTTCAGAGGGCAAAAGTTTCCTTTTCCACAAGAACAAATCGGAGCAGCATCTTCTCAGCTGTCAGAGTCACGCAAAACTGTTCAAGACATGAAGTATCCCTTCCACACACCTAAACAGAGATGTTTCTATTATTTGACCCATTTTCTCACATGGTATTCTTTCCTTTTAAAATACAAGTTGGCAAAAGGCAGCTTGAGTTCAAGTCTAATCAGTTATCCAAAGTCACCTACTTCTCAATTGACACACTGCATCTTTGTCTGTACACATTAAAACCATCACTGACATGACACGTACCGCTCATATGACAGTTGAGAATCCAGTGTAGAAGACAAAGGTCCAAGATAGCAAAAGAGTTAGTCCTTCTCATTTTCTTCTTGTAGGAATGAAGCTTGGATAGAAAGCTGAACATAACATACTGTGCACAAAGTGTTCCATGTGCCGTATGACACCTCTATTCTTTGGACTTTTTTTTTTTTCCACACATGCTGAACAGTGTGAGCAATGGAATCATATTAACTCACCTAATTTGAAATTTGGTTAGATGGGAAAGCTAGAAGAGTCAGCAGAAGTTTTGGTATGTACATCATGACAGAAGTTTTCTCCAGTGTCCTGTGAGCTCTGCCAATGTTTTGTGTGGATACAAATCCAAAAAAAGTGATAAGATACCTGTAAGTAGACACATGATCGTTTTCACCTGCAGCCCTCTGTGTAGCTACTGTGATTATTCTTACAATATGTGGTCTTCATCAAAAAACCTGAAATTCCTTTACAAGTACAGTCCAAAACTTCCTGCAGAACAAAGTATCATTAAAATCCCTATTCAAATTCAGCAAACCAAAATCCAAGCATACCAGTGGGACTCTGCATGTACATGACTGACCAAGAAATGTGGGGTATTTACAGTATCAACAACAGTAATTAACCTTAGCTGATTAAGTGTCAAGAAAGACAAAGAAATAAACAAATTTTAAATATGTCCCTTTTCCTCTGTATTTTTTTCTAACTTCTTTTTATTACCTATAATAGGAATAGTCATAAAATATTTCAGTATTAAATCATAAAGTTTCATAATAATAATGATAATATATTACTGAAAAATCTGTCTCATATCCCTATCTATTTTATTGATTGTATGACTTACCTCTGATCATTTCACCACTAATTGTGTATGCCTGGTGATTCTACTCTCCTTCCTTTGCTCTTCACGTTTCCTACAATCCCCTTCCCTCCCTTATGAGCCTTTGCTTTGTATCATTAGATTCAGAAATCTTGCCCTTAAGCCAGACATTCATTAGCTAAATAATGTCATTTTCTATGTGGCTTAGGACACTAGGATCTTGACCAATACAAATGCTTAGTAACACCAAGATTGTTTAAGTTAGCATAGAAGCTGATTTGATTACCATATTATTATGCATAGGAAAAAGGTAAGGAATTCAGCTGTGAGAAAGTCCCATTAAAATATTTGCCCCAGAGAGAAAAATGATTAGTACATTTGGCATCAGATAGCACTTGTAAGTATTTCCATTTTTCAGAGAGATGAAGTTTTATTCCTGGATTCCCCTGACATTCTTAAAATAAATTACCATATTACAGTACTTCAAGCATCCAGCAGAAAAAGGGGGCTGGTGGGTAGAAAAGAAAGAAAACGTGAAACAATAAAGGAGGATATAATGTGAGCAATATGTAACTCATATTTTCATGATGACTTAGTTCCACAGAGTCTGACAGAAAATAGTAATGTTGTTTTCCCCCAAAATACTCATTAAGCAATCAGTAAAAACTCAGTGACGTGGGATTATGAAAGGAACAGTTGAACTGGGAGATCCTGAGCTAGTGTCCTGCTCTGAAGACAGTCTTCCACATCCACGGTAAAGTACTTCAACCAATTCCTGATTAGTCCCTGCAGATTTTTATGAGAAGTTCTACCCTGGACTTGGTCAAAGAACAGTCCTTCTGACCAGCTTTTCATCAAATTCAACAGAAGTGATTTCTTAATGTTCTGAGTAATTAGAATTTGTAAAAAAAAGAAAACATTTTAGTGAATCTTACTGAAAGGGTAAAATATTATTGAAGAAAAAGGCACAGTAAAGATACATGAAATGATCACTTGGGAAAGAAGTACAGAATAGGAAGTGAGTGCTAGAGGTGGTTTTGTTTTCATTTTTAAATAGCACTACATAGGATAGAATATGCTTGTGAAGTGGAGGTTTCAGACCTGTTTAAAGAGTCTGAGCTTCTGTTTCATGTACAAGATTTGAGAGCTTTACTTTACCTTTTATTACTTTCTTTCAGAAAACCAGATGCTATATTTTCAGTTACACATCTCAGGTAGTTTACACTTAAAGCACGCTTTGGCATCCTGCATTAAGGAGAAATTCTCTGTATGAAAATATTTTTAAAAAATCTCAGTCTCCAGATAGACAAAACAGAATGTACAAACACTTAGTTCCAGAGATATTCACTTTATATATCAGGTTTGAAACATTTTAGAGACATCTTTATAAACATTTTTTAGAAAGCTCAAATACCTCAAGTGAGAGCCAAAATAAGAAACCACTAGTTCCTTCTCTGAAATTGCATTTAGATTCAAGCTGACAATATTTAACTTGTAAATATTATCTTACTGTAATGTTGTTGTTTCGTTTTGTTCCCCCCCCCGCTCCCAGGGCTGTGCTGAGGCACACGTGAGAATATCATAACATGGTGGAACATAATTTAAATTGACCTGTGGGCACTAAAGTAGAGCAAGTAGGGTGTTGTAGCAAAAATGCATTTTCATTTTCTGTCAATGTTAGCTTTATTTATTAATTTTGTGTCAGTCTCAGAAAGAAGGCCTGGCATGCAACAAGTTTCTTTTGAGTCATGGTACTAAAATTTTCTAAGATGTAATTTGTTTGTAAAGCCTGTTAATTCCTTTGAGAAAGAATGAGTGATTCTTGTACACTTCCATTGCATGTGCCTGAGCTTGAGTGTTGTGAATGTCCTTGCCTATTTTTTCTCTTCTATTCTGGGTCAATTTGGGATAATAACCTTGGCTGTCACCACCAATCTGGCTTGGTAGATGTGTAATCCCCTAACTCACTCATGTGGATAATGTATTCATCCTATAACACTGTATTTCAGTTTCAGGACAGTGACGGTTGGAGTGGAATAGTGGTCACAAGTAAAAGTAATGAACCATTTAGCAGTTATACTGCAGTCTGCTGCAAAGTTATCTCTTGGCCTCTCTCTCTCTACCCGTCTGTAGCAATAATCACGTAAGACAGCCTTTGAAATAGTGACACGACTGAGTGTGTCACACTGCCATTAAAATCTAGTTAAAGTTACCATACCGTTTCCGACATTGACCTCACTCATACTGCTGTATCACATCTTATTCTTAAAGACAGAGTGCCTCTAGATAGTTATATTTCTTTGGTGAGTATAAAATACAGGAGTGAAGAGAAAATAACCCGTTTCAGTCGTGATGAGGAATACAATAACCCATCACCATAGCAAAGAGAATATTTTATTTGAAAAATACGAATAAAAGACTTTGTCCCTCTTGTTTATTAAAAGAAAATGTAACAATTTTTATCAGTAACACTTGCATAAGGAGGTATGCTTTACATTACTCTTTTGTTAAAAAAAATATATATATATTTTTGGAGACTTTGGAAAAATAAGGATGGCCCAATACTTGCAACACGCTCTTAATGTTCCTTAGAATGTACTGTGCCATTTCTATGTACTGCAAGTACAAGGTCTTAGCACTTTAAAATCCACAAAGTAACCCTAGGCAGCATAATTTCATATTCTCTGCACTTAGAACATTTTCTTTGTTACCCTTTGTGTGAGTCTATGAGTTTGGTTAACTCCAGACTGGTCCAATACTTCGGTTTTCTAAAGGATGATTTTACAGAGCCTTAGACACACAGAAATTTTGTAATTCCTTTTAAATACCAGTGAGAATATTTTTACATAGACATTTGTTGCAGTATTCACAACTTAAACAACTGCATCAATTAGAATTCAAAACCAAAACCATTTACAATTATTTTGGTTTCCTAAGAAGAATGCAAAAAATAAAGTGCATAACAGAGTGAAATTACTTTCAACATTTACAGTCTTCAATGTGCATGTAATAAATGGTAACACTGATACACAAATTAATTTGTTTTCAATGTATGAATCTCAATCTAATGCCAGTTGAATCCAAGCTCTTCCTTGTCTTCAAGGTGCATTAAATTACATTTCTAACTGGGTTTAGGTTGACAACATATTTTTTTACATTTTAAAATACTTACACAAACTGTTTTCTCAGATGACGTGTCAAGATTACAGCATACTGAGTGCCCTCACCATGACAAGAAAGAGGGTTTCTTTGAAGGAATGC
The DNA here is from genome assembly GCA_013400375.1 of Thinocorus orbignyianus. NCBI lineage: Eukaryota > Metazoa > Chordata > Aves > Ciconiiformes > Thinocoridae > Thinocorus > Thinocorus orbignyianus. Next base: position 391,927 of record VXBW01000258.1, read on the forward strand.
GACAAATTAATTTGGTGTAAATGTACTATTAGTTGAATAGCTGTTGCAGAAATAAAATTGTAAATTGGAATGCCCTCAAGCACCACTTTGTATGTGCCATTTCACTTTACTCACTATCTTTCAGTTTAAGTAAAACTGGCAGTTTTCAGTGCTTAGTTGTTAAGCAGCGACAGGATTACTCTTTAGGCTAATAGGAAAATATTTAACAATGTAAGTACAGAAAAGATCCATGAGAGCTTTAAGCAAAGCCTAGACAATGAGACTTGACCATAAACTAGGAAAGAATTTCCCACAATACTTCACTGAATGTATACTCTGTTTAAATCAGCAATGCTACAAAAAAAGATTTTGCCCTCCGTGGCATATGGTGTTAATTTTCTTCCTGTTTAATCAAAGTTACCATAGAAATTTTTAAACATAGTTCAAATTTGTTTCTAGGATGCAAAGAACCAAAGGAAAAAAAGAAATTGTGAGATCAGTAAACCTGTTCTTCCTGCACCATGAGGATTTAATATACCGCTATTTGTCATACAACCAACACAGCATTGTGATGTGCATTTGAGCAAAAAACAGTAAGCACAGCAAGCATGCACATGTATCGTGATAGAAAAGCGTATTTGGCGATTGCTGTGGATAGGACACACCAAACAGGACACATGGCAGCATCACTGAAGCAGCATCTCAACAACCCTGCAGAGTTTTAAAGGATTCACAATTCCTGGGGCTGTGGGTGCAACACATGTTGCTGTACAGTAGCAAAGAGAGCACCACCAATGGTGAAAAGGGGATTCTTATTTCTCTGAGATATGACCTCCTTCTCTCATTAACTTAATGAGATGATGAGCATAAGGAGTGATTATTTGCTTAAGTCACTGCACTTCTGACTGAATGTTCTACGATGCAAATAAAAAGAAAACAGCAGTAGGAACACTGCTTCAAGCACAAAATACAATTGATTTTCCCTGTTTTGGTCTAGGGCCAGAAGGAATAGACACAAAGATAACTAATACCTGGCTCTCAAAGTTACAAAAGAACAATGAATGCAGTTTTCATGCAGATTTGGTACAAAGCATTATGGCCCATGATACTACTAATGCTGAACAATTTTCTTCTTAGCACTCTACTCATACAATATAAAAATTTAGATGCTGGCATAAAGCAAGTGCAATCTAAATCAAAAGAGAATTTCTTCTCAAAATTCTGCTCTACTGGTTGCTTCTTTTGGGACAAATCAGAAATATATCCTAAGTCCATCCCTAAAAAAGAACATATAAAGAGTATAACTCTTACTGCGTTAATGCATCTGATTGACTTCACAATGAGATGGTCTCCTCATATGCATTTCTATATTTAATAAAAATTTTAAAAAAACAAACCAAACCAAACCAAAAAACTAACCAAACAAAAAACCACCAACAAAAATCAGAACACAGATCATTAAACTATTTTCAGACCATCAGCAGAACATTTTCGGGTCTGGGGTTTTTTCCTCTCTAAATTCCCTTGTGAGTTCAGATGTTGACAGAAAAGGAAACACTACAATTTTCATGTTGCAAACAAAACAGTGTAGTAAAAGCCAATTCTGGAACTACAGTGCAACTAATACTTCTTAGAAAAGCTTCTTACAAAGCTACTTGTTAGTTTTTTCAGAAGGCTATTTAAACCAAAAGCATCAGTATCATGTCAGGAAGGAGTATATTAATAAAAGAAACTTCTCAAAGTAGAACTGATCAGAAGTTTCAATCGTGTCTAGGACCTACCCAACTTCATAGTAAAGGGAAGGCTTAATAATCTGGTTCAGCTGTGTGGCTCAGCAATTAATACAGGCCTTGCTTCAAGGAGCAAAAGGTACTCCCTTCTGTACTAAGCTGAAGGTAAGTAGCACCCAAAATGTACAGATCTAGTACTGCTACTCTAGAAGGTTTCCCTATCTTGCATATTGCAAGAAGTCCACTTACCTATCTGGAGCTACACTTTCCTTAGAAGGAGAAGATTGTAATAGATGGTGAGCCTTACATATGTCATAATCTTTCATGGGATATTATAAACTCCTATTATTATATGGTCCTCTCATAACATTATCACTAGAAAGACAAACAAAAGGCTAACATTCCAAACAAAACAAAGGAAAACATAAGAATCTGCTGGATTAGCTGTTAAGCAGCCTGCACTGCAGTGTTAAGCAGAACCATTAAGATGTTCTGCAATGAGAGAAAGTTATTAACATAAGAAATCAATTTATTTAATCCATAGGAACCACACTAATGACACGTTTTAATTTTTTCTTTCTCCATTGACTTAGAATGTTACTATCCCCATGACGCTTGAAATAGGGAGAAAAATGCTTCAGCTGTTGGGATGGAAATTACTGAAAGAGAAAGTAAATACCAGCAGATTAAGCTAAAAAGAAAAAAGCATCATCATCTTATTCTCTTTGTTCCCATTTTCCCTATTCCAATGTCTTAGCAGCAGCTTTTAGTCATATATGGAAACAGAGAGACATTATGATTAAGAACTCTCTGTTTGAAACTGACTGTTGTAGCTCCTGGATTCAGACTAGCAAAAGACTTAAAAAGCTTCATCTATTGACGTAAGTGAAGCACGGTGAACCAAACAACTGCATAGTTTAATGGTGCTGCCCTTTCTGCTTTTATTAAAAGAGCCTACGTTTCATCTGCTTCACTGCTTCAAGAGTACTTTGGACCCATTCCATTCAAATGAATGATGTTCCCATGAAAAGACAAAAAGCAAAAGCACAACATTAGCAACGAGAGCTCCTCTGGCACGCAGTAACAGAAGAAGGCTGGAGTTATGTGTTAGAGCCACATTTGGGCTAACAGTTAATGATGCCCTCCCTCTGTTAGCTGGTTATGGATGACAAGATTATGAAGGACATAATAAATGACACTATCTCAATGCAACCTGCTAATTCAATAAGATTAAATCATTAAAGGGCCATTTATTTAAGAGTATAGGTATGGCTTACCCCTGCCGTAAAGGAAACAGACCATTAGTATTTCTCACACTGATGGTAAACCCTGTTGGCTATCTTGGATTGGGATCACAAGGCCTGGAGCACAGCTAGAAATGCAATGTCAGAACCACCTGCAAGAGATTTGCTCCTCTGTCAGCTATCTTCCTAAACAGGCACGACCATAAACTTCCTGTAGCTTGGAGATGTTAAGCATATTGCAATAAAAATTTAATTGCTTGGCTTTACTTTAGGTATTGTTACGGATACGGTACCACGGACTTTATTGAGCAATTAAAAAATATACACAAGGGACAATAGCTTCTTTTTTCTGTATTTTTCAAAATTTGACTTTCTTCCAATCGGAGAACCCAGTTTCAAATATGAAAAGGGCACTTGTTCTACAGTAACTGCATACAACTTGCTCAGTTCCAAGTACTGCGTTCATTTTTCGTTACCGCTGCTGTCATTATATCTCCAGTTGCTCGGGAACTTCTCTGTTCTGGGAATTACAGCTAAGTTGTTCTTTCTGATTCTATTTCCCCATAGAGTTCAGCTAGCTTCTTGAACTCAGGTCCCCAGTCTCCAAGGTAATTATAATCCTGGTCGGAGTGTGTTGTGGCTGAATCCAGAGAGCTGATAGATCCAGCTTCTGATCTATGACCCTCATAGGCGTATGTCTGTAGGGAGTCATATGGGGGCACGCTGGGGTCCAGATCAGCCTCTGCCAGTCTTTGCTTTATGAACTCCTGGACATCTATACTGTCAAGACCCGAGGAGGGATGATGCTTGGGCGCAGGCTTCACCTCAGGACGAACATCCCTCCGGTATTTTAGCTCCTCGGCAGCTGATGGATTCCGCAGTGCTGTGATGTCAAATGCTTCTGTGTCTTCTTCTCCACCACCCTCATCATCATATGTCACAACATTTTCCCGGACGTCTTCTTCTGAAATGATCAAGGGCTCCTTCTTGCTACGTCTTAGAGTGATGAAAAGGACCACAATGGCTAAAGAGAAAACTGCAGATATTAGATTAGGTTTAAAGTTTATATCTGAAGTAAGTAGATACACGCTAAAGAAATAGCAGTTACTAAGTCACGAATACAGAGGTGTAATACCGGTATTCAGGATCATTACAGCCATGGGATGGTAACAATGGGTCACCAAACCTGTCCAATCTGGAAAAGAGGGTACTTATATTTCGAAGTGGAGCGTGTTACCTGAAGAAAGATTACTGTATGCCTGGAAAGCACCCATGAAATCCAGATGGCTGTGTCTCAACATAGCAACACACCAAAGTGCAACAAGCTGAGACCAAACAATTAAGGAGAAAAATCATAACGCTGTACTGAAACTACAAACTTCCAATACCACCCAGACCTCCAGAGGATCAGTAAAGAGCACTTTCCTACCGTGTAATTTCTTTCCAGGGATTGCTGAGTTTTCTTGAACCAATAATGAAATCCACTGGTTGGATTACTATAGATCTCATAAAGCACATAAAAAGGGAAGCCAGTCTTTCAGTTAAATAAGGAATGAGTAGCTAGGGCTAACATTTTTCAGCGTTGTTTAGGGCTTTCAGCGCTTCATTAAAACCAACATTTAGCATATATATTCAATTAAAATGTAAAAGGTTTATTTTTTTGTAATGAATATTCAATCTTGAGTGATAAAATATAAGATTATAAACTAAGTGTATTACTATACATTTAAAACCAGCTTTTTGACAAGGAAGTTCTGAAGCAAGCTATGAGGAAAGTAATCTTGAGAAAACCTAGAGCCTTTGGAAAGAAATCCTCACAATCTCCCATGTGGGTTGCATTGCAATTCCCGTTATTTCTTGCCCTCACTAAAAGAAAGCAGAAGGACACATGAGTAGTACAGAGATATGTACCCAGCAAGTTGTGCCTCTGCCAAAAAAGAAAAAAAAAAAAAAGTTAACTAATGGATAGTACTGAAATTGGATGGGGCAAAGAAAAAAAAAAAATCAACAGAAAATGCACTTGCAAGGGTATCTATCTAATGGAGTCATCTTAGAGTCTCATATGTCCTTTGCCCCTGTGGATTATGTTGTGCATTGCTATCAGCTTATCCCACAAAGGTAATTAAGAAATGGCTTTTGTACAGTGCTAATGGCACTTCTTACAGTGTAATGCGCATCAAAAAGCTTTCCTCATCTCTTTTCTATCATTTTTCACACTGTTCTAGACATGGAATTAGAGTCAGTGGCTTTTTGAAATCTTTCCAAATTACAGAAGAAAGATCTGCAGTGCTAATTACTTGATAACCTCTGAAAAATAATTTCTAGTGGATTCCAGATATTCATGAATGTACTTTAAAGGCATTTTTCCCTATTAATTTTAGCTAAACCTTTCCCCCCTAATCACAGCTCTGCTTATAATTACTTCCTACTGTCAGGCAGCCTCCGGTTCAAAAACATGTCATATTAAAAATTCCTGCCCTGTCACATTCAGAGAGCCAATGGAAGGATAGCATGACTTAACAGTGAGAATGGCTTACCAAGAAGAATGACAACACAGAGTAGGATGGCAATTAAAGCTCCGGTGCTCAAGCCAGCGGAGGAAAGGAAAGCTTCAGCGTGGCAAGTCCTCACCCGTCCATCTCTCTCACACGCACAAACCCTAATTGTGAGAGTGCTGCTGCTGCTGAGAGGGGGCACTCCACCATCAGAAATCAAAACTGGGAGGTAATATATATCTTGAGTGCTTCGGCTGTATCTTCGTTGTCTTGTCAAGATACTGGCTGTATTATCTACAATATCCAAAACACAATGAAGCAAAAAAATTAAAACTGTTATGGAATGTTTCCTGTTGAGTAGAAGCACGGGGCATCTTAAAACTAGACAGTTCTAATCTGTGAAAATGCACAATCTAGGCTTAAAACTTGGCAGGAAACATTGGTGGCCAACGGAGGAAAAAGAAGACTCGGGGGAAAGTAATTAGCATTACATGTATAAGATTATTTAAGATCATGTGCCTGTTTTAGAGTCTAAATGAACTTTGACAAACGTTTTGGGCTGAGTTTGCAAGTGTTTTCATCCCATGTGATGTTGTTGGTAGTACAGGAACACTTGTAACTGTGAATACCTGGAATTCTGAGACTACCTGTTGTGGAAATCAGCCATAACATAAAATCCTATGGATTCTCAGAAGAATGTTAAAAGGTCTTCTGTAAAAGTTGAAACAACACTTTCATGCTTCCCTGTTTGTGATGTGTTTTACGGACCTAGTGAGCTTTCAGAAAACATCCCAAAGGACAGTGACCAAACACTCATTCTGTGGAGAGGTTAAGAGGAAGAAAGAAAGGGAAGAAGGTAAGAGAAAGAAGGAAGGGGAAGAAGGTAAGAGAACGAAGAAAAGGGAAGAGGGATGGAAGAAGTAAAGGGAAAGGAAGGGGAAAAGAGCAGATGTTGAATTTTCTAAATGGGCAGAAGTTAAAGATAAGTAAGCGAAGGGGAGATAGTCATGTAAGATTTTGTCACCATTATGTGACCTATCAGTCCATCTGGCATATATTACAGTCAATGAAAATACTAATGTGTATTACAGGCACATTAGATGAGCACCTATAAGCACTAATTAGGTTAGTAAGCTGCCACCCATTTCCCTTTAAAAGAGAGTGCAGGGGAAGAAATGCTACAATAATATATGGTTATATCTTTTTCATTCATGTGTAAAATTTAACTTCAATTTGTTGCCACCACTTTAAAAGTACTGGCCCCTGAATAACAGCACATAGATAAATCAAACAAAATTTGAGACAGTGAGAAATAAGAGAAATGAGCAGTTGTTGAGGGAGAGAGAGAGAGATGGGGACAGAGAAATGCAGAGAGAGGTTAGAAGAAAAGAGCTCTCCTCTCGTACTGCTTGTCCATGATTAACAGTCACACAGTTTCCAGGTTGCGAAGTTGTGGGTTTGAGTTTTTTTAACAACCAACACAGGAGTGCTAAGTGCAAAAATACATCTGCTGGGTTTCTCTTCCTATTACAAGCAAATAAAAAAACCTCTCTTTTTTTTCCCCTTACCGCTGTGGTTACAGCACTGAATGGGTCTGTCATAATTCATGGAAAATCTAGTGCAACAATACAGCTAGAATGGCATATTTCAGCCTATAGGACTGATTATTTCCTACATGCATATTTGAATTGAGGAGTTAAGTACTGAGAAAAGCTGGTAGTATAACCCCACATCAGCATAATAATGTAACATGATACATTTGGTAACAGGTTTCACACAAGATATATAAGAGAGGAGGGAAGTGATTCCCTTACTGCTGAGCCAAGAACTGAGAATCAGATTCCACTGCACTGAAGTTCATCGGTTTTTCTTCTCCAGCCCCCCTACTTATCTTCTTGAAAACCTCCAGCATGCTAAGCTTGTTGTAAACTCATTAAGTATTGTTCCTCTCGTTTGCAGCAGGTGCAAAATATGATTATTTATTTATTTATTTATTTGCAGTAGGCCTTGAAGTCCTCTTCTACTTGATCTTGTCAAGGTATACCTTTGATGACAAAGTCCCAAGATTCATGCCAGCTTCTTCCCTAAAGGCATGACACCAGCCACTTTTAATACCATTTATATTCACTCCGTTTACAGAATCCTATTGAAACCAGAATGAGACGAATAGCTAATTCTTTCATCTAAAGAAGTCTGACACAGAGTAAGATTGTCATATTGTGGAAATTATACTTGCACAAAGGTTATAAAATACCTATGATAAAACATACTATTTTCCTTAAAAATTTAGCAGATACTGTACACACACACACACACATATAAAATAAAAGCTTCTTCTATAACCTGCAGAAGAACCTCAACACAGATGTGATTTAAAAATACACAGTGAATCAGCATATGCTTTTGATACAGGGTTGTGGAAATGATTCCTAAGTACCTATAGCATATGACATGCGGAAATATTTCATTTTTGTAAAATCTTTGTTAAACTTTAGCTCTTCTTCATATTGCTTAACCTGTGCTTGGGAAACCTTAGAAAACCACACTGTGGTATTCCCGGAAATGCTGATTTTAAAAATTATCTTATTGTTAAGAAATAATTGACTTCTTCCACATTATTCTGCAACTATACTAGGGAGCAAAGTGTTCTGTGTTATAATCGAGTCAATTAGGGGGTAATATAAGCAGCTGTTTTATCTTTCTGCTATATAATTTTGCATAAAAAATCTTTTGCTTACTTTTTAAAAAAAAAAATCTTGCCCATTTGCCACTTCCTCCATTTTTTTTGTGCTAGACCATCAGTTTAAATTTTCCTAATACTGCTGGAGGATACAGATAAATCTTCAGTGATTCAGCAAATACATAGAATCCACAGAACACAAACCATCAGCTGATCTGCCTTTCAGCTGCCAAAACAGTGGCAGAATAAGCTCTAGATACAGCCCAAGAGGAGAAATAAACTCACATCTCTGTGATTAGTAGAAACCAAATACATATTTTGCCTGAAAGAAGTTAATGTTCTCAGTATATAAGAAACTGCTGCTTCTGCCTTTCTACACTCAGAAAAAAAAGCATCAACATTTATACATGAAAAACCCCACTGACTTTCTAGCTGTTCAGAATCCAATGTATAATTGCTTCCCTTCCTTGGAATGCAACTTGTTACAGATTATTAGCAGAGCTCTTCTCTAACAGTTTCTCTTTTTATTTCCTGCAGTTGCAGGTTGTTAAGCAAAACCAGGCTGGGAAGAGAGTATGATCCCTGGACCACGAACTGTTCACACTGTCAAATTTTAGCACTCTCTCTAGTATTTTGTTGGTCTGGACCAACTAGGACTCTGTCAGATTAACACCCAATCATGGTTGGAGTTAAAAGCATACACCAAGGACCCTTTCCAGTTGGCAGTACGGGGAAGAGTGCACCAGGTTGGTCTCCTCCTACTTTACACAGTGCTTCAACATTATTCCCACAGCTGGTGGATCCTTAAGCAACCCCAGACAGCCTCACGCTGCACACTTTACAGCATGCAACTGTGATAACACTGCTCTGTTGGACTGCAATACAACTTTCCCATTATTTCATAAAATCAGAAGAGAAAAATAACCATAATAATGAAATCTGATTTCCATTGGGTACTACACGGGCCAAGTGCTGTGTGATGTACAAAGCCAGTGTCATTAGGCTTCATCGCAGAGGGCAGTCACAGTCTCGTCTTTTTTTTTCCCCTCAACACCAATACTGCCAAAATAAACTGCTATCTGAGTGGTCACCTAGAAATCCCACTGAAGTAATTAGAAAAGTGCAACAGTCCCACATGCACTTTTTATCACACGTACTTATCAAGAGAAAGAGGAAGCAATTTCAAAGAAGTCCCAGTTCTAAGAAAAATTGTTTTTCGAGTTACAGCAACTGAGAAGGTGGCAATCACACAACAAAGTTATCCAGAAATAATACCTTAAAAACCTAAGGGTATATTCAAGGACTTGGCTTGAAATATAATTCCCTATTGGTAGCGACAATATATCTGTGAACTAAGCATTAACATTAACATCTGTCACACCTCTTATCCCAAAGGAAAAAAAAAATTTTCAGATCTTATACTACTAAATCCAAAAGGAGACAGCAAGAGTTATTACCAATAATAAGAGCAGTCTTTCATTTCTGCTTAATATTCTATTTTATTTCTGCTACATTGTATACAAGCCCCAAATACTTCAGGTCAGCTACCTTGTCCAGGTAAGTAAGAAAATCCTACAAAATTTTGTCCATATGAATCTATACCCAAAGAAGGCAAGGTATTCAAATCTGAACAGGAAAACATTATCTCCTCCTTCTACCCTCTGGCATAAATCTGGAAAAGAGAATGATCCAGTATCACTATACAGCTACAGAAGCAGCGATGAAAACACAGGCTGAAAAGAAAAGCATCAGAGACTGAATATAATGAAGAAAAACGAAGGATTCTTGAGCAGGAATCTAGCTGGAATGAAAGGATTAAAACCAGAAGACTATTAGTGAAGATATAAAGGAAAGAGCATTGGGATGGAAGCATGTATGCTGTAAGGATAATTGTGGGTAGATGGAGGGCAAGTTGTGAGGACAATAAATAAAACCTGTAAGAAAACGAAAAGACAAAAATGTCAAAATGCATAAACTGAACAGTTCAAGTGTTTCAGTGGAAAAAAAACCACAAAACCAACAACAAGAAAAAAGCTATAATTAAACCATGTTTCTCTGGAGTGGAAGGTCTTGCCAAACAAGGCACTGACATTTTATACCACACAAAATAAATAAAAATTGATAAAAAATACTTTTTTTCTTTTAATGTTGTATTTGTCTTTAAACATTAAGTTTTTTTTCTTGTATCGTTAATATCACAGAATTGAACATTAGTATGAGACACAATTTTAGGCAAAGAAGGGGCCAGAATTAAATAATTCATTTCAAAAATTTCCCATGGTGAATTTGTGTCTTTTGTAGTCTCTGGAGTAACAACTAGATTTCCATAGAAACAGATATTACATGACATATACCCAGGAGATTTGGTAACAGCATATACAATTATAAATATTCTCAAAGAAACAATCTAAATATTTTCTTTCAATGCAGTGTCATGATTTTGAACACAAATAAAAAGAATGGTCATAGTTTTTTGGGACACTGGCATGGAAATTTTCTGTTTTCAGTAACATCAGAGGTAGTAGTTCTCACTATTACAGAGTTACAGGTGGTAACTCAGTGCATGCCTGTGTGTACAGATAAATAAAGTCCTGGAACATAGCTCTCACATACTATTCCTAAATTGCACTACCAACTGCATCCTGACAGCTACTTTGATGTTCTAAGTTTCCATGTTTTAACTGCTTGCATTCCTCATTAAAAACAGAGGACCCATTGAGAGGAGCTAGAAAGACAGCAACTTTTAACAGAACGATCTTAGCACGAAGCAAATAGAATCCCATAAACTATAAAAAGTACAGGCAGCCAACTATGAAGACAGATGCTGATGACCTAGGAAAGTGTCAAGTGAAGGGAAGCAAAACAAAACAAAACAAAACAAAACAAAACAAAATAAAATAAAATAAAATAATATAAAATGTTATATCAAGGAAACTAGTTTGAAAGGGATGAAGAGAGTCATAGATTGAAAAATTCCTCTGATACCGGAAAACAGGTACAGCAGATAGACAGGGAAGACAAGTCTATAGGACAGCAGCAACAGCATTAGGATGAGACATACAGATCTGACTCCTATAGACCTGGAAGGAAAGGAAAGACCTTTCTATCTCAATAGGTTTAAACTGTGAACTTCACACCTGAGAAATATGATAAGAACGAGGACTTGATGAAAAGAAGACGAAAAGGCTGACTGCTAGGGGAAATCAACATCTCCAGTATAGGGGAAGAAAGATTTATCTGTACATTGCCCCATTTCGTGATCTAAACTTCCTCCTATTTGGGCTGTGCTTTGTATAAGTAGTTATAGAACTTAAGATTCATCTCAGGTTGGTTTGAGGTTACAAATGGGAAATTCTGCATGGCTCTAGTGCAGCAGCTCTTCAAACTCTGAAAACGGGTGCAGTTACTAAGCCACACTGCACACTGTATCCGAGACTGTTATCACATTCCTCCTTCCATCATCTCTGCCTTTTTACATTGAGCTTCTAAAATAAGAAAAGAAAGGAGGGCATAGGAAAACCAAGGAAGCTGAGATACAATGATAACACAATGGAAGGTGACTGGTGGAGCACTTTGGGGGATACTCATTTATTATTCACAATTTGAGAATTCCTTTGACACATTATACATTACAGGCAGACACAAGAGGAATGGAAGTGAAAAAATAGAGTGAAACCCCATTTATGGCTTAAGGCATGTTTTAATTTTCAGCTCTGCTTATATCAGCAGTTCAACTTCTATAAATTTTCTGAGAAATCATAACTAATTAAACCCAAAGAAAATATATTGGAATGATTTGCATTTCTCACATTTCTAAAGTTCGAGCAGTTAATTTGTTTATGTGGGACTATACTGATAGGCATTTCTGTTTCATTTCTTCACTGATAACGCTTTTACATGTTTTTTTCTTTTGTGCTTTTTTTCAGAGATATTGCCAACAGGCTTCCTTTCTAGTTTAATGGGTAGCAGAAATGAAAAGCAACACAGCAGACTTTTGGGGCCTGAAACATAGTTGTTTGCTTGTGGACTGGCTTGTGAAACACCAACAGGTTGTAGGGAGTGAAAAGAAATGCAGGAAGAACCTATACCTGTGCACCAACTTACCTACCCGGTCATTCTTAGACCCAATTCTTTAAAAACACAACATGATCAAAGACGTTTACAGGTCTGAGGAAGGAAAATGTCTCTGTGGTAGCTAGTCCTGCTTTTCCTTCCTCTATACTCATGCCAAAAATTATTTTATTACTTCTATATGTAATAGAAAAGAGGAGGCTCCAAGGAGACCTAAGAGCAGCCTTCCAGTACCTGAAGGGGCCTACAGGAAGGCTGGTGAGAGTCTGTTTCCAAAGGCTGCGGTGATAGGATGAGGGGCAATGGCTTTAAGTTGGAGAAGAGCAGATTTAGGTTGGATATTAGGAACAAGTTCTTTCCTCTGAGAGTGGTGGAACCCTGGAACAGATTGCCCAGGGAGGTGGTTTAGGCCCCTTCCCTGGAGAGATTCCAGGTGAGGCCCGATGAGGCCCTGGGCAACCTGGGTTAGTTCAGGGTGTCCCTGTGACTGCGGGGAGGTCAGACTAGCTGGCCTTTGGAGGTCCCTTCTGGTCTGGATGATTCTATGTTGATTCTGTGATAATACCTGCTCAGACATTCAACCTGTTTACAGTCACAGCACTTCTATGGACTGTAAATCCAGTCAGCATGTATAATGCTAACTTTGCAGTTTCTCAGATACTGTTTCTCTGAAGTTACAATTTGTCTTCTTTCCAGGATCATATTTTATGTAAGGGCAGTAGTAACTCATAATACTACATAAACAGAGCTAGCTGCCACTTCGATGTAGATGAAGGGAGGAACTCTGCAGCTGTTTCTTGCTTATGTTGGGTTGCAAAGCAGGGGTTTCGACCTGACCTTTTTTAATGCCATTTCAGACACCCTAGAGCTACCAAGACATGGTCTGGTACCTGGCATGCTTATTTGCAACTTTAAAGCTCTAAAGTCAGTACACCTGCCTGCTGCAGACATCTTGTACAATATGGTTGGAGATAAGAATTTTGCACATATCAGGGAAGAGAGATAAACAGAAACTTCTGCAAGGGAAATCACGCTGGGATGGGATAAATTGACTCTCTGGAGATTTCCCTCTTCCCAAACAGCAATGCCAAGAAAAAAGAATATTTTTTTTCACTCATTTTTGGTCTGTGACACAGGAAAAATATTAATTTGCATCACAGGCATGGGTGAATGAACACATTACAAATTTCACCTTATACTAATGCCATTGAACTCACTGTGCTCCAGATTTTATAGAGAATCAGGTCTCTACTTCTGTGCATAATAAATTATATTGGGGCATTACATTAAGAAAAAGAAATCTCCAATGGGATAGTATCAGAAAAATGGTCTACCTTTGTTCAACTCCAGAATATTCTCCACCACTAGGCAATTTTCAAAAGGCCAGATCTTTGAGAAAAGTGGGCAGAGGGAAAAAATAAAACTGCAAATATTTTTATGAAATGAAAGCTCTGTCCTGAAGAAATAAAAGGAGAAGAGAAAAAATGCTAAGCTTTCTCTAGGGAATTGTTCTTCCTTGGAAGTAAAGTAAACTTTGCTCTCAGAAACTGGCAGTCTCAATTTATTAAAGTAACAGAATGCACAAATCTTATTGGTGATGTTGGGTGAATGTACACAGTCTCTGCACAAACTCTTATCATCCAGGAAATTTACAATACCCATTGGAGCACCCATGGTAGGCTCTGTATCTTGTGGAAAATAAAAAAAAAAGAAAATAAAAATACCACTGACGAAACAGTGCTTTACAGTGCATAAAATTCATAAATGTTCTCTTGCACCTAAGCGAACTGTTCCTTGGGGGTTCAATCTTCTGTCAGCTCCTAGAAAAGTGTTATCTAACTTCTGAAAGAGATCTCTGATAAGTAGCTAAAGAAAAGAAAAAAAAAAAGAGGGAATTTATTTTTTTAGATTCAGAGAGAGAGAGAGAGAGAGAGAGAGAGAAACTATGCAAATCTGTGTGTCTATATAGTAACGGTTCGGGATACAACAATGATATATGATTAAATGAATTTTCCATCACACTAACCAATTTTGACAAACACATCAACCATTATTTAAGCATCTGGAAAAATATTATGATTCTTTCAGGATAAAAGAAGTACAATTTTAATATCCAGTACTTAGAAACAGCTCTAGTGTGAAAAATTTTTCATCTTTCCATGTTTCCCTAAAAGAAAGTGGTTTTAGTCTCATATTACCCTGGCAAATTTGTAATAGGAAATACAAAAGCGGATGTTTCTGATTAGGCAAAAAATGTAGATTTGAGACATTCCACAAAAATGATAAAAGGCATTAAAAAATTCTCTTCGATAACATCCTAAAAAAAGAAGTGAGAAAAACACAGACAACAGTGAACTGAGGCATGTAGCATCTGAACTCCAACATAAAAGCACCTCCAGATTAAAAATGTATTTGGCTGCTGAGGTTTTACTAGAAATTGTAACATTTTTCTGGACAGAAGAAATTGTAAACAGCCCCGTTTTCATAAGTACTTCTTAAGTACAATTCCCAAACAAACAAAAAGACATCTTCCCTGGGCTTGCTCTCTAAAATTGCAGGAAATCATTACAACTTAATGTGTTTTCTTTGTACAGCAAAGAAATTCTATGACGGCTCTTGTTCTGTCTTGCTTACATGTGTACAGATAATGCATTATTTTGTTGGCTGTCCTCTTGTTCATACTTTTAAGCCTTTACTCAGTGAATAGTGCTTTGTTAGTGCTCAAATAGCAGCAAAGAATCTGCTGTAGCTTAAGATCAGTCAGCAGGGAAAAGGTATCATATTCTGTCTTCTCCATTTTTTTTCTCCAAAATGAAAATCGTAAACACCAACAGAACACAGAATTCTATCCAGGTTCTGCTGGATTGCATATTTGGTATAGAATCATAGAATGGTTAGAGTCTCTTGAATAGACTTCCCTTAGGATTTTAAGCTCTGCATTACGACGGTGCATATTCAAAGGCTGGAGCTTTAATATTATGGAAGGATACTAAGTAAAGGCATGAGTTTGTGCCCAGGAGATAAAAGTTTAACTGTTCATATGATCAATTATCTGGATTAATGCTTTAATACCTATTTCCTCTGCTGAAGCCACAGAATATTATTGAACCGAATCATACACGTGCAGAAACTGTATATTGCTGCAGTCTATCCAGGTGGGTAGGGACAAACTACAAAATCTTACAGTTGTGCAAATCCTCTAGGTTTCAGTCAAAGCCCATAGATGTGACCATTCATATTTAAAGATTGAATTCATTGCTGTAGGGTCTTTTCATCTTGTAGCTCTACTGATGATAATGGAGTAGGTGAACATAGATTCAGTAGTGTGTATTTGGGCTTAAAGAGCAGAATTCTGTTGTTCTGGGTTATGAAAACACGGGTAGAAAATCTCTACTGAGATTTTTGTGAAATGAAACCTTTGTCATGAAGAAATAAAAGGAGAGGATGACTGGATACAAAGATGTCTGTAAGAGAAACATAGCTTTGCAGTGACAGCTACCATTGACCACCTCTTTCAATGTGACATCAAGATTTTTCTTTTTATTATTCCTCAAAACATTATTGAAAACCCTCTTAGAGGCAATTGCTGTAGGTTTTTTCTTTTTTTTCTTAAAAAAACCCCATAACATAACCACAAATAAAACCCTGCAAGAATGTCAGGATTTATAGAATTTTTAAATCTAGAGGTAAAAATAGCAGCTATCCTGTGTCAAGAGCATTCTGATTCTCTTTAACAGCTTGTGTTCAAAAACCTGAGTTTTCAAAAGTGCAATCTTGTCACAGACATAAGAAAAGCCTCTTCTGCCCACCATCTCTCAGCTATTTCCTAGAATAGAAAGCAACAGAAATTCCATTTTTGAATAGGGATAGATAATAAATATGAAAGTTGCAAATGCTAGATAACTCGATATTGTGAATGCCCAGTAAGTGTTTCACTGATATTTTACATATAGATTGTATCTCGAAGAAAACGTCCCAATAAATAACAGTGTTTAAACAGTACAATCCGAGGGTCATGTGCCAAGCAAAATAGTGACAATGCCTTTGTTTTTAAGATAAATTTCTTCTTATGATTTGAGTTAAACTGTCATTGTGCTAATTTTATGGGCAATTTGTAAACTGCATTTCTGTGTAGAAGTTTTATGCAAGTTGCTACAGGAAGTGCATACTTCCTTTCTGTATCTCTTCAGATGAAATAAAAACGTAATACACAATAGGCTTTTACCTTAAAGAACAACTTTTCCTGTTACGTTCCTTATTTCCTCCTGCCAAATCCAACTCAAGCTACTCCAAACATTACCTTCTGCTGTTGTGTTCAAGCCATTGCTCATTGCTCTTGGGGAGGTAACAAGAAAGCAGCAAATACTTACTGCTTCATACTTGTACCCAAAGCATGACGCTGCGCTTCAGAAATTTCTGAAAAATTCTCACTGTTTTCTAAAACTCCGTAGGTAAATAACTTGTATTGAGATGTAGTCCCTAAAGTATAATGCAGTGTTTTCCTTTGTAATAAATGTATAATACAGATCCTAATTAAAATCTGTGCAGAAACATAAAACATCTACTTCATCACAAAGCAAAATTTTAATAGAGTTATTAAAAAGAAATCTCAGTGTAAGTACCTTGTACTGCAATTAACATGGCCATGATCTCCCACATGAGATCACAACCCAATACTCAATGAATTTCTTTGAATCTTAGACTCAAATAGAAAAATACATAATAATACACCTCCTTTATTTCAGGAACAATCCTCTGAGATTTGCTGTAATGCTCTATCACAATCTGAGTGGAACTGGCATAATAATCTGGACAAGTGCTGGAGTCATCACTTCAGGAATATTTTAATATATGAATTAGTACTTCAAATATTACTAGTTTTTCAATATTGATATATATTAGACTGATCTCTTTTGGAACCAGAATACGAGGGCCATGAATATAGTCTGAATAAATAATGAATTGTGGGGGTTTTTTTCTGCTGTAACTGTAGTTAGATTTTGGAACAGATTCTTTCGAAAAATTATGCAGTTTCCTTCCCTGAAAGGTTTTGAAAACAGATAAAAAATATCTGGAAAGAGTAGTTTAAATATCACTGTATGCACTGTATGTACCAAAGAAGGAGTTAACGCTTCTCAGTCACTACAGATGAATATTGATCTGTAAGATCTCACAAGGTGTTTAATGGCAATGGCACTACAGCAAAAATATAACTGTGACATAAAGCCAACATTCCAACATTTCCACATGTGCATTCAAACAAAACCACACAATGCACACATACACAAAATCTCAAGAGGAAAGCTACAGACAGGTATTTAACGCTTGCTCTCATTTTCATCAGGTTTCAAATGGAAAGCAATACTTATACAAGAAAAAAATAGTGAACAAATTGTAAGGCTGATTTGGGGGATTTTTGTAAATATTGAGTGGTTCTTTGATTCAAGAAATGTTCAGAAACACTTGGCTGGGTGACTCTGAAGGTGTTTTTCTTTCTGCATGTACCTGCTATGATTTTCTGATTGTACTTTTTAGGTGCACTTTGCTAGGAAGGGCATGAAACAATACACTATCATTCAGGAAGAATTGAAGGACCTGTTTTTGTTATTATATTCATAAAATTAAACATGAATTGAACTTTTTATGCTCCTCAAATTCTTATTTTCTCCTTAAGGCAGCAATTGGCAATAACCTCAACAGTACGCACTCAGGGCTATTCACCTAGAAATAGACCGAGTTGTCAACATCCTTTTCATTAATCCACTTTTAAAAAGCATTTTTGATTGTATGAAGTATAAATGTTAAACTAAAATAGAATATAAAAATAAAATATAACATCTGATTATTCATAGTTTGCACCACATCTCTGATATCAGATGGTTTAGTGACAGATTAAAGATCTTCCCCTCTGTCAAGAAACACATGGAAATTGTTCTGTTCAATGAGACATCCCAGACAAAACAAAGACCCATTTCTTTGAGATTTGTCATTGATTTACCTTCATTGTCCCTTAGAGTAAAGTTGGGGTTGAAAGAAAGCCCTTCATCAAGGGAAAAATGGAATCTTGCCCCATTTGCAGAGTTATCTTTGTCAGTTGCAGTGACAGTCTGAATTACCTGAAATAAAAATTAACAGTGAGTGTGTTGAAATTTGAACTTGACCCAAAGAGTACCTGACCTCAGCAGGATGCTCAAACTTAGCTTTTTTAATTTTCTACTTGGCTGCTGCTAAATTCAACCAATGAAATGAATGGGCCATTAGCTTCATTTCTCTAGCGTGAAATATCTTAGGAACCACACTTCAGAGGTAGGTGAAAGCATCTAAAGCATTTACACTTTTTGTCACTCTGATACGGTCAGGACCCGGTACAGAGATTTTCACCATCTGCATTGCATCCTGGCAACTTTCAGAATTACAGTTTCACCTAAATATCTGTTTTTATGGAACCAAAATTCAGGATGAACCAGGATGGTCTATGCAGAGCATCATCTATTTGTCCTCCAGATAACTGCATGCACTTCAATATAGGTTAGGAAAAATAATTGTTATTGTATGTAATACCAGCTCTTTGTTGATAGCTCCTCTGAAGAATCAGTTTTTAAACAGCAGCCACTGCTGGTTTTAGTTTGGTTTGCCCAAAAAGAACATTATTAGATGTAGCAATCATGCATGGAGAGGAACACCTGAAAGGAAGGACCTTTGCCTTCGAAAGCCCTGGTGGTTTTTACAATTTACTTTCAACCAAAACTGAGCTAAGCTTTTGGAATATGTGACCAAACAATATTTCTACCTCTGCTGTCATTTTCATGCTGGGCCTGGAAAATCAAGTGCGAAAGTAGAATTTAATAAAAGTCATTCTTGTGATATAGGCAGTGAAGCCCACACAGACTGCTGCACAGAGCTGATAGACATCCTGAGGGAAACGGGAAATGGGGAGGGAAAATGCTCTTTTCACAAGAATTTTTCTGTTCAGTGTTCAGGTGCAGTCTGGTTGGACTGAACCTGAAGCATAAACACTGCAGGCTCCAGTGATTTGGTCTGTTCTAAAACTAAAAGATAGCACACAGTTCTTTACATCCATTTACATAAGAGGAGCAGAAAAAATATATTTTAGAAGCAATAGAGTACAACGCTTATTCCATTGCTTATGTGAAATATGTATATTATATTGTCTATGCACACCCAAGACAATTAAAAATGCTGATTATAGTTGCTGAGAATATTATAAAAGTTCATCGTAATACCTTTTTTGCTGAACTGTGGCAAAAAGATCAATTTGAATTGTCTATGATCATGCAGTTTACCAAAGTTATGGCAAAACTGGTAAGAAAGCTTGACAAAAGCTTATTGTTCTCTAATGAATTTTACAAAGGTGGCATATCTGTTATTGAAACAACAACCATGTAAAAAGAGAAATATAAGATTATCTTAGATAGATACACTTAGTTAATAATGTTGAAACACTATGTGGTAAAGCAAGACCAAAAAAAGTTGATGGAAGACTATTTTCAAGTGAATTAGTTTCTGTTATTACTCATATACTAACAATACTGTTAAATACCATACATAGCTGTAAAAAATACAGAGAAGACCTTAAAAATATGTGAAATTATTAAATAGTTTATAAATCCTCGGTGGTTTTTACCAGTGAAATGCAAGTCATTTTGCCATGCACTTTCAGCTTTTATTTGACATCCTAGTAAACGAACGTTTGTCCTGTTGCCCTCTCACACATAAAAGGTTCAGTGACATTTTACAGAATTTTGCCTCAAGAGCATGCCATTTCACAGGAAAAATACCTTTGATCAAGACCTCGGTGCCATGGGACTTATTTTTAAAACTAACTTTGAAACTCAACAAAATACACATTCTGCATTCCCTGATTTCACACATGGAAATTCAAGTATTCCCTGAATTCATGAGCGTAAGTAAAAAAGTGTAGCACCAAAAGGTATAGAAATCATGCTTTTCTGGGTGGAAAATAGGCACTATATGTGTAACAGGACAGGTCAAAATATTTTTGACAGAATTGTTTTTAGAAAGAAAGTTTACACTCTTTCAGAAAAGGCTCTTGCTTTCTAAGGAAAAGATTTCTAAGACACTGACTAAGAGGTGAAGAACAATCACGTAAGTCTTCTTGTCTTCTTGTTACACAATTATAACTAATTAATAGGTCAACTAATTAGGAAGCATAAACATGCACATTACCAAAGCTGATTAAAATAAAATTGTAGACACAGAACCTCAGATGCTCTAAAACTCACTTGAGAGCACTGAAGCGATGAAATTGAAGCATTATGTAGTTTTCTAAAGGTAAGAGTTGGCCAGAAAAGAAAGAATTTAAAGAATAGAGAATTAATTGAAGAGGATAGAGAACAGGTGCTAAATTCTATTAAGATCCTTTCTAGAACTGAATCAATAAACAAACAAATATATACACACCAAACTCACAGCAGAGGCTACAAGTATCCTTTCCAGCTAGCGTTGCTTTCCTTTGGCTATTAGAAGTAGCAGCATCTGGGGTGAGGCAGCTCATCACGGCAGCACAATATTTATACCCCCTCATTCTGAAAAAGTTCTCTGCGAGTGTGTGCATGTGTGCACACATTAATGTTAATGTACAGGGATGGATAATCTCAGGAAAATGGCATTTCACTACTTGCACACCTTTTTCTATTATTCCTCTGAAAAGCACCCAGAAAATATGTAATCTTTAGAGAGCTATAATGAATACGACTTAAAGATCTAGTCAGATATTTTAACAGATACTTTAATACTCTGCCAGCACAAACACTGAACTTTGAAACTTTCAGGAAACTGTCAATGCTTCACTCTTTCACTTTCTAGAACAAAGCATTTGAACTTCCTCCCCTCTCCCCCCCATCTTTTAACTCCTAGTGTCTTAAAAACAATAAAACAAGTTGGATTTTAAGCAAGGGAAAATTTCGTTTGTAAGTTCACTTTGTGGAAGATTGTAAAATTACATTTTCCTATATTGGCTAAATTTTACAATCATTCACAAAATCAATATATTTCTAGAAGTCTAAGTTCTCCAAGTCTGGATACCATCTAAAATCAAATCACAGCTGCTTTATCTGCTTTAATATATAATATCTACCAGACTTCATCTAGAAGCTGCTGGAGATACTCAGTTTATCTTCTCATCACGGCAAACGCTAAGGGAATAAAGCTGTCACTTCAGTGTGAAAACAGTCATCATCTCACAAGAATGTTCTGTTTGAGATGTCTTAAGGGCTTGATTTAAGCCCTAAAGTCCTTAAGTTTTATTGTCCCTATGTTTTTTTTTTTATAAAGTAAATAAATTGAGCTATGGAGGGAAGGAGAAGGAGGAGACAGAGGCTATGCAATTCAATGATACTGTGATATCTCTACATAGAAACACCTTCTGAAAATAAAACAAACACAAAAAGTCTTCCAGTCACAAATTTGGTTAGTTTACCATTCCTGCACATAATAAATTCAAAATAGATGTGTACAGGGCAATACAGAGCTGGAGCCCAAGCTGAAAGCACTAGTCAAGCAGAAGTGCCCAGCAGTACCTGTCAGAATTTGTTCTCCAGCGATAAAACTTATGAATCATTTTCGCAAGGAGAAGGATAACTCAGAATAAATACTGCCTTTTCAGTGATTCAAAACATCAGGCTGGGCATGCTTTTTAGCATATGGAACACTTGTCTGTTCTGTAAGCCTTGTTTATTTGTCCCTCCTTAATATTTGTTGAACACTGTCATTTTCTTTCTTAAACCAGACAGTAAGATCTTCTGAGTAAGAGCCATGTATTTTTGGTTTTGTTTTGCTTTTTACAGTTCAGTGGTACCACAACCTTTTCTGTGCAATGCAAATAAAAAAAATAAAGTGTCTCTCATGTACATAATGAAATCCTGTTAGTTTAAGAATACAACAGCATACTGACCCAGCCTTTCATATTAAGCTATTGTTCATGGAGTCCTTCATGGTAATCTTGGGTGTTAAACTGCAATGCTGGAGGTCAGGAAGTGTTCACATTTGCAACAATAGCTCAGAAATAAATATACCGCTGACCTAAACGTTATAGAAAAGCTTATTTTATCCTTTAAACATTTCTCTCACAAATTTCCATTTGCACAGCTACTACTGGAGAGTTAAACTACTGGTTGTAAAGCAAAACCACTGTTAGAAATTGGTAGGAAAGGAATAGAGAACAAAGCAGAGATAATCGTATCCTATTGAAGCATAAACTATGATAAGAATTACAAAACACTGCACAAGTTGCATTTTGAATCTTGATTCCTCATCTCAAGGTGAATGGAGAGGAATTGGAGAAAGTTTGCGGGAGGACAAGATGAATGATCAAAAGTCTAGAAGAGTTTTATCATGACCTGTCCAAGTTAAGTAGGATTCTTCAGTTTGGATGAGAGACAGCGGAGGGGCAATGTGCTAGAGATTTATGAATGGCACAGAGATAACAAATAGGGCTCAACTGCTCTCTCATTCTCTCTCTCCCCCAACACAAGAACTAGTAAATATCAACTGAAGACAGCATGGGAAGATTAAAAAAAAAAAAAAAAAAAGGTGGTAAGTCTTCCTGAAACATGCAATTAAACAGCAAAATTGCTTGCTTCTGGAGGTAATAGATATCAAAAGTTTATGTTTGCTGTAGAAAAAGCTAGTTAGATTCTTATGAGATTTATCAGAGGATTATTAAGAACACAGAAACCACACTTGGATCAGGAAATGATTTGCACACGATCTGAGACCAGGGAAGTACTAGGGGTAAGTATCATATCCACTTGCCGTGTTCTTATACTGCTCTTTACGTGTCAGGTTTTGGCCACTGTTAGAGTCAAGATAACTTTGGTCAGCTTACAGTCTGACAAACTACAGCATTTTTATAGTCTAAATGTTAAAAACAGCAAATGCCACTACACATTTATGTAGACTGCTTTTAAAGATTTGAGGAGAAAACTGTTATTGCTAGTAACATGTTCCTTGGGGAAGATATGACTTCACAGTTTCAACTTAAAACCTGTGCAATAGTGCAAAACCACCATAGAGCACTGGGTCAAAGCTCAGAGTACGCAGAAAGGCAAAGGGACTTGGTAAAATTGTCAAACCAAAGATTGCAATGAAATGCATTGATTACAGGAGCAGCAGCTGGTATGCTGTTCTGATAATTCAGTTCTGCCCCTCCCCATGCTCATAGTTGGGAAAAAAACCTGTTCAGTGTCTTTTCTGTAACAATCCTTCCCAAACAAGGCCAATCAACATGCAGAAAGTGAAGATGGCAGCCAAATTAACCAGGCATTTCTCTCAGCTGTATTTAAACTTTGCTACCATGTGGCACTTAGATGAGACACATGTTAAATCTGTTTCATCCATTTTGTCTGGGATAGTGACTTGTCAAATTTCCTCCCTTATCTGACAAGATTAAAGTTTTGCCTGTCTTTATTGAAGATAGTTCAGGTATTTTTTTTTGCAGCAGGGAAGATACATTCCCAAATGAGTGCAGAAAGAATAAATACCCATATCTTCTCCCTTCAGCCTAATACAGTTAAAAAGTTGAGTCAAATATGAAATACGAAAATGAAATCAGAAAGAATTATGGCACGTGTTATTTGCATCAAACTTCTTACATATGGGGCATTAACAAATACAGTAATTATTCTTTCTCACTGGGAGAAAGGTAACTGTGAGAGTTACCTGACCAGGCTTTGCATTCTCACAGACAACTACATCATAATCTCTGGCAAGTTCTGGAGGGTTGTCATTGACGTCCAGGATTTTAACACCAACTGGAACATGGCTCACTAGCTCAGGATTGTCTGCAAAACACACAAGAGAGTATTAAAACTTTTGAAATAGTCAATATTCTGTGACATCCTCAATTTCAGTGTGATTTCTTCACACAATAACTGGATGAGAACTAGATACAGCTGCAGAAATTTAGGTAGTAAGATACTAAAAGATGTTGTTTGCTACGTTTCATTAACTGTTTTGAAAATGAATTAAAAAAAAATACTGGAAAGTATGGTATGAGTCTTAAGTCACTGTTGTATAATATCGATAAAAATGCAAGTTACTGTGGAACTGAACTGGAAGAAAGCTGTTGGAGTTATCTCATTCTGTCACACTGAATGCTAAGAAATGATCGATTGCTTTGTAATGAATGTGAAAGTGTCATCACATTATTGAATAAAATCTAATATGAAAAACATTAAAACCTTTTTCTTTTTCTTAGTCCCTTAAAGAGTTTAGGAAATAAAATACTAAAGTAAAAGGAAAATATGGATGCAGAAACATATAAAAACCTTTCCCAAGCTTAAGTTAATCTTTGTCACAAGTCATTATGTTATTATTATTATTATGCTAGTACACAAAGCAGTTAATGAATCTTGCTTTAGCAGTGCCATACCAGTAAGAAAGCAATGTTTAAATAGCAATGCCTTAGGCTATGATATGTACTTGTGTGAGAATTCACCCTCAAAAAGTTCAATAAACAGCTTGTTTTCAGTGAGAATATGTTTTCCAGGATACAATGGGGGGACACGGGGACAAGTATAATTCTGTAATTCTCTTGTTCTTACTACTAAGTACTAAGAAAATTTTATTTTGTTGCAGGAATCATATATTAAAACTTTTTATAATTAGGTAAAATACACCTCCTGAAGTCTGTATAAGTATCAAGCGGTTAGATGACAAGCTTCATTTTACTTTCACTAATTAAATGAAACTATCAGTAGAAAACAGCAAAGTCAATCTTTCAAATGCAGCAAGATGGAGCAATAGGGTCTTACAGACTGACATTTTAAAACTGCGTGTCCCTGTGTGTGCTCATGAGAAGGGAAAAAAAATAATAGGGAAACATTAATACCCTAACCCTCATTCATCTTGGTTATTTTGATCTTAATTAATCCACATCATGTTTCTGTCAAAAAGGGTCATTTGTGAAATGCCTTAGATTTGTCACAGCTTTAATGGCTTCTGCTCAGAACCCTGAAAAACATTGATTAGACACATATTTGTATTTAAAGCCTACAGTAATGTGGCCTCCCGATGAAAGAATATTCGAGAATGTTGAAGTTTCTTTTGACAAAGGGAAAGACTTATCCTTCTTTCTTTTCACTTGGGATACTAATCAAAGAGTCTGCGATTTAGAAGTTCCCTTTCGATTTTTCACATTCTTTTTTTAACTAATACATCTACATTCACGTGATTATTTTAATTCACTTGTGGAACTTTGTCAATCATCCCCATAAAATGGGGATGTTCAATAGAAAAGGAGACTTAGATGATATAGAAAACTCTATTCACAATTAATACTAGCATTAGGAGTTATAAGAACACATTTATAGACTTGCAAATTCCATTTTCTTGCTGAACTTTTCCTTGACTCTTGGTATTTGCAGTTTTACCCCAAAACTATGAATATCATTATAGCAGGTGAACTAAGGGACTAAAGTAGGCTCTCTCAATTGTGTTAGTGGAAGACAGGCTTTCCATTGCTACCCAGAAAATGCTTTTAGTGGAAAACTTCGAGGAATGTTAAAATCCTAGGAATATATGAAGTGAAGGTGAGGAAGAATAACACTTGACTGTTCACTAAGCAGTTGGGAGAAAAGAACCATTCATCTGCCTTTACTCTTATTGCAGAAGGAAACAATCTTCTCTCCAGGAGACCATTGGAGAGAAGGGTCCCATGCCTCCAGGAGAAGTATGAGTATTTGCACAAAAAGATGTGTGGTCCTTCCCTAGGGGTAGGTAGGTCAGTCATGAGATTGTGCAGAACAGCACAATCTTTCTCTGTCACTGTCATCAGACAATCCAATTACAAAAATCCTGTAATTACAGAGCATGGTATCTAGTAATAGATGATCTAGAGATGATCTACAATTCAAAGTAACTTCTTTCTTGAGGTTTTGTACAGGAGACTCTTAGATACCGTTTGTGAGGTATGTGAACTAGAAAGTGGTGTTATTTAAAGGAAGAACACCAAGCGATCAAAGAGAGACCACAAAGAAGCACAGAAAGGAGAAGGATGGCAGAGATCACAGTAAAGGGTTTAGGATTAATAAATCCATTTAGGAATGAATTTAAAACTATAGTGAAGGAACTGAAGGTTGTAGTACTAGAGAAATCTCAAAGAAGCTTTTTCCAGAAGGCAAAAAAAGTTGTGATTATCAGACAATCATAGGATCATTGAAAAATCTTAGTTGAAAGAGATTTCTGGAGGTCACTGGTCCAGTCCCTAGCTCAAAGCAGGGCCATCTTCAAAGTTATAAACTATAATACATCTAGAAGGAAGGAAGAAAAAAGCTGGAAGAGCAGAGGGCAGTGGGTACCAGAGACAGAGAAGGTCTATCTGTAGGTCTGGCATGTTTGGAATAGTTACTGGAGAAGGACAATCAAACTTTTTAGTCCAATGTGTGGCAAAAAGTAGTAAATATTTTTGTTTCAGTACAGTTTATCAGACCTCTTTGCCCTATCTTGAGTGCATCCTTTCGCATGCTTGTCACTACTACCCAGTGCAGTCTTACTCTAGTCTGTAAAATTTGCATTATTTTCACAGAGATTTCATGGAGATCCAGAAAGTTTACCTTTATTTCTTCTGCAGCTACTTTGCAGTACAAAGAATTCATAAAGAGCTTCCCAGTTCAAAAGAGTTCTTAATGCACAAGGTATTATTAGTATCTTTCTGGAAGCAGTTACATCATGGGATCATTGACATTTGCAGGCAAATTTCCATACTGACAGCCTACTCACTACAAAATGCTAATGAGGCAAGTATTAACACAACTTACCAAAACAGTGTTGAAGTTTGTTAGATCGTTTATACTACATAGACGTGCAGGCAAAGTGATAGCACAGTTTATAATAGGGGGAAGAGAATGAGAATGAATTAAGAGGGATGTTACAAACTGGGGGGTTTTTTAGGTTTGATTTTGATGTTTTATTAAGTAAATGTAATCTCTGATCTTTTTCACGTGTGTAGGTCACCTCTAATCTCCAAATCACTCTAATAACTTGTCCTTTTATTAGTAGATTTTTGTTAATTACACAAATTTCTTGCAGCAGCTTGGCAGATTTCCAGTTTTAAGATAATCAGTGCTGACATATATTTCAGGCCTGCACATTATAAAACAGCCAGATCCACTCTGTTTCCTATTAGCATTCTGCCTCAAGAGTAGATTTTTCAAAGTGATTGCTCACTGTTTTAAGGGATAACTGAAGCAGAAACATTGCTCTGATTCACCTACATTAGGGACTTGTTTACTTATGATTGAGACTTTTCCCAGAATAAATAGTTCTTCTGCCAGAATGCTAAAGATCTGTACAGTGAATCAATTTCATTTAGTAATAGCCCCTCCACCAGCAAGTCCTCCTCGAACTGACAGAAGCCCCCACCAACAGCCAGTCTGGAGTCTTAAATCTTAATTTCTGTGGCAAATTTTAAAACCCCTACTTAAGAAGAAGTCTTCTTTTTAAGACAGCTACTCCTGTCTGAGACTTTCTGTTCATATGAACCAATTTTCCACGGGCTTTATTAAAAGAAATCCTTCCTGAATGACATTCAGAATAAGAGCCCTGACATCAACAGTCTTTTGTGCTGTTTTTTTGGGTTGGTTTTTTTATTTTTTTTTTTGGTTTTGGTTCTTTTTGTTGTTGTTGTTGTTATTTGCTTGTGAGTTTTCTGTTGGTTTTGGTTTAGGTTAGACTGGTACAGTCAGTTATTGTTATGAAAGCTGAGAGAATAATTTAACCCAGAGATGGCCTGAACTTCTTTTAAAGGGTGAAGAATTTTACATAAAAAAAAAAATTATTTCCCATGTTTTCATGACATAGAACTAAAATCACCATGAGGAAATTTTATGTTAAGTATAAAAAAAAATTCCCTTCAAGGGAAAACTAAGACACAAAACCAGCAACAAACTCCCACTGGTATTAAACAGTCATCTTGCTGTCCGCCGGATACAGTGGGTTATGAGATTATAACACTTTAACGGCAGTTTTTTCTGATTTAGATGATTTTCTTTATATCTTGAAAAGGGTTCCTTTTTCTAACAATTAATTATTTACCACAAGTCATTAAAGTTCTCCTTTATTATGCAAATAAATTTAAAGTGATGAAATAAAATGTCATCCATTCCTGTTCTTTTCTAATTCTTTCAATGCTGTATGTCAGGAAGATTTGACTCCATAGATTTATTTCCTAAAGGCAATGCACATGTTGTTTTCATGTGTTTCAAAATAAACAGAAATGAATCATGTATTTTTGTTTTTTGATTTTACTTTCTGTATAATAAATCAGTCTGCCTCTTAATAGGATTAAGAGGTTTATTCTGTTTGCTTTACATCTCTTCTCCACTCTGTCTTCAATTCTCATTCTCCACATGGCTATTTCATGTAATGCTATCAGAAGTAATACACATTTTAATCTCTTACCAAAATCTTAGGGATGTCTTCTATGCTGCAATGCAACGATAAATCATGAAAAAGAACTGGCAAATTTTCCTCATATTTTGTTGTTCACTGATGACAATATGAGATAGCAATATCCCTGTACATCTGAAGAAGCGGTATAACTGCACCTCACTCTAAATATATACTTTATATGTTTATTTAATGTAATTATAGGGCATTCAATATTTATTCAAAATCTCAAGGGCTCTTGTATGTCTTATATGGAAATTATTTCTCTCTGTATATCCTGTTTTCCTCTCAACTGGATAACTATATCTTCCTGTTATTGATTCTACCAAAACTCATTGATAAAGAACCTGTTCATGTTGTAATTAGAACACGCACTTCCATTTTTTTACCCTAATTCTTGCAAGTTAACTGTTCCAATCTCTTAATCTTGTGAGCTGTCCTGTCTTTTCACATATTTATTTCTGAACAGGGTTTATTTGCCCTCTATGAAAACACCTCTGAAAGTTATTTCTTTGGGTAGGCTTTGACCTATAAAGACATATAAACAAAGACAGATATTTCCCAACATCTGATTGTGCCTGATAGCTTTGAAGATCTTTGTTTTGTTTGTAAAATCAATTGTATAATGGTGTCTCTTAAGTGTTTTGATTTCTAATACACGGTGCTATCGAAGCTCTGTACAGCTCCTTTCATGTGCCCATTTTTTACTATCACTTGCTAGCATTTCTTTAAGTCTGGGGAGGTCCAACAGAATCTGGCAGGTACCCTCTTATTTCAGTTCTGTTATCCACAGCCTTTCCCCACCAAAACATATTAGGAACTCTTCATGGACCTTTCAAAGATCAGTTTGTGCATTTATTGCATTCAAATTTGTCCTCTAGGTAAATAGTGGGAAATCTGCTTTTCCCTTCTCAGCCATAGGAGAGCATTATGAAGACATTAAGGAACATGGTGCCTTCATCCCCAAAAGATCTGTAATCTAGTAAACCCAGAGATCTGTTTTACACACTAATATACTTATCAGCTGCACAAGAGAAATAAGTGAAAAAATCCCAATAGAAAGTATCTTCTAAATCTCTGAAGTATAAATCTTTGGAACTTCCCTGAAATATAACACTTATCTTGCTTTCAAAAAAACACATTTCTTATTACAACAACAGATATTATTCATCTAAATGTCTAGTACTTTATGAATCCTACTAATCTCTTGTTGTTAACATCATCTGAAAGTCATATCTAGAAGCTTGTTTGCTGTGTCTGTTGAGCAGATTTTGAACACACTCAGTTCAGTTCATAGCATTAATTTCTAAAAGGAGTTTCATGACACAGTCTTCCTTGCTATATTTCCAAGCAGAAATTTCTAGTGAAACCTATAATCCTCACTTTGATTCATAAATCAAGACATTCTCTGATTCCTTCAATCATCAGTGTTTATTTCTCCCTGCAGCTCTTACTGCTTCTTACTGAGCACCAAAACTTCAAGGATACCATTATTTGTCCTATTTGCAGCATTGCTTTCAAAACTTAGAAGTACCTGTTTATTTTTGCAATGAAATTGGTTTTGGAACTGGCACAAATTCACCCATTTATATTTTGGTGCCACCTTTCTCTTGCAGGGACTGTGATTTGGGCTTTTGCTGTTATTGTTGCTTTTGCTTTTGTTACCAGAATTACTATATCCTAGACAGAAACCTTCATTAAATCATTCACATCACCCAATTATTTCTCACAAATGTTGTTTTATTTAGAATAAAACACATTTTGTGAGAAATAATTGTCCTTTTTCTTCTCTACACTCAACACACAGTTCCCAATATCACAAAATCACAGAATGGTCGAGATCAGAGGGCAGCTCCACAGATCAGCAAGTCCAACTGCCCTTTTCAAAGCTATGTCAACTATTGCCCTGGACCATGTCCAGTTGGATTTTGGGTATCTCCAAGAATGGACATTCCACAACCTCTGTAAGTGACCTGGCCCAATTTTTGACCAATCCTAGAGAAAAGACATTCAGTGCAGGATGTAGTTGGCCTTCTTTGTAACAGAGGCACATTGCTGTTTCCTGTTCAGTTTGCATCCACTAGAATATCCACGTGCGTGCATGGGATTGTTCCTCTCCAGGTGCTGGACTCTACATTTCCTATTAGTAATCTTCACAAGGTGCCAGTTCACCTATTTCTTCAGCCTGTCGAGATACACCCGGATGGCAGCAAGACTCTTTGGTGCATTAGCCACAAAACTCCAGTTTTGTGCCATTTGCAAATTGGTTGAGAGTGCACTCTGTGCCATCGACCAGGTCATTAAATAAGAAATTAAACATTACTACACCTAGTAGCAGCCCCCAGGCATACTCCACTGGTTACTGTCCTCCAGCTGCACTTTGGGTTGCTGATCACAACCCTTTAAACCTACCATTTAAAACAACTTTCAATACACATCACCATTTGTCTATCTAGCTCATAGAAACATAGACTGGTTAGAGTTTGAAGGGACCTTGAAGATCACCCAGTTCCAACGCCCTGCCCCGGGCAGGGACACCTCCCACCACACCAGGTTGCTCCAAGCCCCATCCAGCCTGGCCTTGAACCCCTCCAGGGATGGGGCAGCCACAGCTTCCCTGGGTAATCTGTTCCAGTGCCTCACCACCCTCACAGCGAATAATTTCTTTCTAGTATCTAATCTAAATCTCCCCTTTGCAATCTAAAACCATTCCCCCTTGTCCTGTCACTAGACTTCCTAACAAAGAGTCCCTCTCCAGCTCTCCTATAGGCTCCCTTCAGATACTGGAAGGCTGCTATAAGGAAGCTCATACTTCACTGTGTCTTGTTCTTATATGAGTTTTTCTCAATCTTTCTAAATTCTTAGCAGCTAAGGAGGTTATTTGCAAATCCGAATCCCTTCCCTACCATTGTGTGCTATCATTATAAAGAATTCCACTCCCAAAGGAATAACCATTCACTGTGACTGTATTTCTTTCCTCTAACACAGTCTTTCATCTCTTATAAAACTTGAAGCTTTAACTATAAAGTTATAAAACTTGCTCTGTATTTTCCTATTTCCATTACTCTTATCAAATACTTGGTAAAAGCCTTTAATGGAGCTAAGCAAAATGTATCTCATTCCTCTTTCAAATATTCTTTTATAATTTTTTTCAAAGACTTAAGAGATGGTGATGAAATGTGAATAGTTCTATGTGAAACTATTTAAAAATCTTATTACCATCAATTTGTTGTACTTCCTCCTGCCTCAAACATAGTCTGTAGATGCTTCAGTATGAAATAAAGTATTATTTTATCATCTTTCTTATTTTCTAGTACCACAAGGACTTTTCAGGAAGTACTAGAAGTGGAACAAAGAAAGCAGCAGCTTCAATGGTGTGCCCTGGACACCAAAATTCCACTCTTGCTCACTGGATAGCACTGTTAAAGAACAATGCATGTTAAAGAAAGAAAGGATTGCCCCACCAGTTCTCATGGCAATGAACTCTGGTGTATTTTAGGAAGCATCCGTGTAAACAGAAAAGAACACTGATCATTACACCAACATTACTCCCACGTTGGAAAGTAGTAGAACTTCCACTGATTTCAGAGGGGAGGTTCGGTCAGTGTAGAGTATATACCGCATACGGAGGGTAAAAGTGAAAGTAAATATCTTATGAAATGTTCATAAACAATAAGGCTGAAGCATGAGGATATCATACATCCAAGGGTAGAAATACGATGTTGATTCTAAATTTCTTTTGCATAAAATAAGCACAGCTACAAATTGCTGCACAAAGGATCATCAGCAGAAACTGAATTCTAAATGAAGTCAATGAAATGTAGCATAAAGTCAAGGGAGGAAAACACTTCAAGAAACTAACTATAACCATACCATTATTTCAGCAGAATATCTCTTACTGTTGAAGCAGTATAATCTTTCTGGACCTTGTAGTTTCTGCTATGCTCCTGGCTAATCAAATGTTGTCAGAAGCTACAAATGCCTTCTGCCATGTCAGATGAACTTGAACACCATCACTCTCACAGCTAAAAAACATTTTGGTCATAGTCTTCCATCTATTTTTCCATGTCAGTTCTGCAATTCCTTGTGCACAGACTTGAAAGTTACATAAAATGTGTGATATGGGGTAGATAGCACTTAACATAAGTGCTTTGGCCTTGATGCCAACTCCTTTCCAACCCCCAACTTTAACAATAAGAAAGGCAATGCAAAGGAGGAAACAAAATAAATCTTTCTTTTCCTTTAGCAAGTGACACCTGCAATGCAGAATTAATTCTGAACAAACTTAAAAAATGTGACATTTCAGCCTCATAACTCATTCCATTCTCTTTTAGTTATAAACAATACCCTTCTCCATTCTCCACACCATTCTCTCATCATGGTACATGCCACTTATTTCACTATATGAAATAAATAATGTGTACAAGGCTACATTCAAGTTTAATGCTATTGAGATTTATTTCTGCAAAATAATTACATTTGGATGGCTTCCCAAAATGAATAGTGACTATTAATTTTTTCATTATGCCCCAATGTGGCTTTTAAATCTTGATAAAAAATTAACACTTACTATGCACCTGCTTATAATTAGGCTTAAATTATATATTTTTTTTGAGCTGCACTGAAATAACACATAAATGAAGATACTGCCAAGTACACTGAAGTGTCAGCGGTTACCATTTTTAAAGGACTAACCATAAAAGTCTAGATTTCACTATTTACATTAGAAATTTATTTAGATCAAAATGTCAATTTAATTCGCATCTGTAATATAAACTTATACTGGCATATTTCACATGCAATGCACTAAAATAAGATAACAGGAGAAACAAGAAGGAAGGATGAATTTCTCAGACAGTACTATATACCATTATGTTCTAATATATAAGAAATACGAAACACAAACAGGACAGGCTCTTGATTTTAGGACACTGAATGCTCAGAACTGTTCCTGGGTAAACTGGCAGCCCTCCATCACTTACAGAAAAAACTTGACAAGTTTAGATTCTTGAAACCACATAGGCATGTGTGGTTTTGTATATTTGTTCCATGGAATTAGAGAATTTATACGGACAGAGAAAATTCTCCTTTATCCAACCTAGCTAAAACGACCATGATGTTAAGTAAAACATAACAACAACTCAAGATAGTGTTTCTTAACATCTGAAAATTATTATTTTTCTTTGTAATTTTTTTTATTACTAAATATATTATTTACCTATCTCAGAAGCGGCCACTGTGATGTTGTACCAAGGTGTCTCCTCTCTGTCAAATATCTTGGCAGTCCTAATGGTCCCGGTGCTAGCATCAATGGTGAAATACCTATCTTCTTCTGAGTTATGATCAATGAAATATCTGTGAAGAAATAAGACAATAAATATATGCTTATTGTAGCACGTATCATGCAACATAACAGAAAGCTATATAAGAATAACACTTTCATGCTTTTAAAATCATAGGAATTTTTAAAGACACCCTAAGAAAAATTTTAAGTTGTGGAGACACCCAAAGTAACACCATATTTTATTCCTTTCATAATGTTACATCTGCTTTGATAGACTAGGTTTCCACTGTGAGTCACAAAGATAGAAATTTTTAACAGGTGATATTTTACCCAGCAGTATACAGGCCTGTCAAAGGTAAGATACATGTATATTTTGACTTAAAAAAAAAAATCATAAAAATGAAAGGCAGAAAAGAAAACAGAAAGACATTAAGATATTTTCTTCTGCTTATTTGCTTGTCACTGCAAACCAGTGTGCTCAGTCCCAGTACCTGTTGAAGCATGTCTCTCTGACGTGAAGTTGATGACATGAGACATTTTGAACATAACTGTTACAGAGACTAGAAGCAGAAATGGCCAATTCCCAGAGCTCCAATTGACACTGGCCTACAAGCAGAACTAAAGAGCCCTGCTTAACTCCCTTGGCTTCTGGGCACTTTGCCGAGCCAAGAAAGTAAAATCCTTGAAGTACAAAGTGGAAGCAGAAGGAGGTAACACAAAAGAAAAGATTGACAAGACATTTTTTTTTTATGTTGGAATAATTTACAAAGCCTTTAACAAATGAAGCAATTACAGATCCCTATCAAGTCTTCTTCACTAACTTCAGACTTGATGAAAAAAATAAGGAAAAAATCTTCTAAGTCTTTTATATATCATAATTGTTTTTTCCTGATAATTTGTCAGCCCTGCCTTCATTCCATGAAGTTTTTCAATGTATGGAAGCTATAAATAGGTCAAAATGATTTATTTGTCCCAGTCAATTGCTCTGATTTCTATATCACCGAGAGTTCAATTGCCAGTTAATAAAAAAGTGGTGCACACGAAGGCTGCCAAGCTCAACAAAATTAAAAATAACTTCAGTTTTATTTATCTCATAATGCACTTTTTCAGACTATTTGTGGAAAGGAAAAACAAACAAGCAAACAAACATTTCATTGAACGATATACTAAAATAAGATGTGACGTGAAAAAACAAAGGAAATAAAGCAGTAGAGGTGAAGGCAGCAACTTGAGTGAGTCACCTTAACTGATCAAAGGACAGGATACTCAGTGGAACAGTCAGCTAAGAACTTGATGACTTGGGTTAAATCTTCCTTTTGGGAGAGACCCTGAACCCACCTCTCCCACCAGAAAGAAGTATTTTACATCTGCCTTACAATGTACTATTTTGCCTCGTGGCACTCAAGAGTTTCTTTTCAGACTTCCAGTATTTTCTGCAATCAAAGAACTGTAGGTCAGGCACTGGAAATCAAAGCAATCAAAACCAGGCTAGAAAATCTTTCCTTCTTGCCTCCTCTCCAGCTTCCCTTTCAACATCGTGAAGAGTTGTTGGAGAGATAGCAGACCACAGTTCTCACTAATTTTCTGCTTTTCTGGAACAAGGGATTAACTCTCTGTCTCCCATCTACAGTCTGACCTACAGTCAGAACCTACATGTGGTTCATTAACATACTCCAGAACTGCTCAATAAAGACACTTTGAATGTGCAAGACGGCAGCTGAAGTTGCTTCAAACCGGTAACATACTCAAACTGTCTCCACACTGAAAGTGGGCTGGCAAGATCTTGATCATATAAGAGATGGGGCAACCATTTTTAATAATTTAAGTCAGGATATCTTTTTTCAGAGGACATTATCTAACCAGTGTCCCCCAAACTGGATGAAAAAAATTAAAACAAGTGTTGTTGCCAGAAAAAGAACAAAAAAATATTCCTGAATTTTTATTTGCTGAATCACAGTGGGTATTACAGACTATACTTTGCAAAAGTTGGTATACTTCTCAGTGTTCAGTAAACTCAGGAGATAAATTAAAAGCAAACTCTTGACCAACATTCATCAGTCACTGGTCATGACATGCTGAATGTTACAGCTGTCCAAGAAAATTTATGTTCCTTTCAAGGAACATCGGAATCCTTTGAGGACCCATTCCAAAACAAACCAACAAAAAAACCAAAAAAGAACAACAAAACTGCCAGGCTGACACAAACATCTTTTCCATGATGAACTGGAAGGCAGACAGAGGAAGCACAGGAATTCTGCTGAGTTTTCTTGGAGACTTTAGCAGGAACCCTTACTGGTAAAGCCTACAATTAGGTACGCAATGATAAAATTTAACTCCTTGTCTTCTACAGTCTTGTTTTTCTTGATTCGAGGGATCTCATGATAATGTCAAAAATTATTTGCTTTAAAAAAAAATAGAATATGCTTCATTGATCTGTTATGGGATTTGTACTGCAAATCCAAACCAATTTAAAATACAAGGTTCTTGCAAACACTTATTACTATAGACATTGTTTACTTATTATTAACATCAGGCACAGTGACTACTTGGTGAGTCAGTTTTGTGCTGACCACAGAATCATAAATATAAGGTTATTTAGTATTTGTAAATGGTAGTTTAAAAACAGACAGTATTTCAAATTGGGATTAAATGAAACAAATCAGTAAAAATACTCAGCTACTTTTTGTACATATGTGACTTAAAACAATAATGACAAATATAACAAATCTTAATAATAACTTATAACAAATCCTTTCCTTTCCTTCTGAATAAAGTCAAGAATTAAAATCAGCAAATATCTGTCCCAAATATGAAGCTTGTGTAGAAAAACTGAAGTTTGATTGTTATGAATTGCGACCACCTAACATTTAATTTTCACAGACATATAGTAAAACTGTCTGATTTTTTTAAACATGAACACATTTTTCTAAATCAGTCATTTAAATGCATTCTACAGAAGCTCAAAGCTCTCAGTTTAAAGAACTCAGTACTGGATGAATTA
This sequence comes from Thinocorus orbignyianus, assembly GCA_013400375.1. NCBI lineage: Eukaryota > Metazoa > Chordata > Aves > Ciconiiformes > Thinocoridae > Thinocorus > Thinocorus orbignyianus. Next base: position 428,839 of record VXBW01000258.1, read on the forward strand.
TTTAAATTGTATTGTCTGTGTCATTAATGGAAAGAAAGTGATCCTGAGGAAACTTATTGTACTAACATTTTTACTTCCAGTGATACTAGAATGATGAAAAATGTTTCAAATTTATCCACAGTAGCACCTTCTCTTTGTGTGCTGACTTTTGCATACAGTCAAAGATATACTTAAACATTCACAGCTTGAGAGAATTTTTCTTGAGCATGAATAAATGAGTGTCCCTTCCTTATTCTTTCCCATTATTCTAATGTTCAGTTCTCCTCCATAACTCCAGATTCTTCCTTAAAATCGCTTTGTGTGTCATATCCAAAGCAGCCATTTGTACTGCTGTGGTTCTCAACCTTCATGAACGTCTCAATAAAACAAGTTCAGAAGATGATACTCACACAGCTAGTCTAAAATGCTGCTCCCAAGTGCTCTAAAAACGTTTTGTATAAGAAACTCCCATGGTAGAGCCACTCATTTTTTTGTCACATGTAAAAGGACATTTAGAACAAGTTTTTCATTGTATTTATGAAGTGCTTAACATTTTAGGCTTTTATGAATATTAGCCACTGATTTATCTATGCATTGAGAACAGAGTCCAGTTACATCCATAAATATAGCATACTCCAGAGTCAACAATGCTTCACTTAGGCTTCTGAATTTATTTCTAGTAAAAAAAAAATCAGCTTTATAATAGCTGAAACAAAGACAATTAATAACAAAGACAGTTATACCCTTCCCTCCACCTCCACTGAGCTGCTTTTCAATGCTTTTTCTAGACTGCAAAAAGCTATAAAGCAAATTTTGAATTTCAAAGAGTTACCTCAAAAGTGAATTTGCACCTTAATTCACTTGACTGTTTCTTCTCACTTAGAATGAGTTCATTTGAAAAATTAATTTATAATATTCATTGCAGACAGTTGTTCACAGACATTTACTCCTGGCAATGCTGTGAGAATTAGCATACTTTTAACCATTAAATCAGCACATCTGAGTTGCATGGCACGTGTTAATAGAGAGACTTAATAACAAGATATGCCATAGTAAACAGCTCTCCATAAACTGTTTACATCCAAACCAGCAACAGAAACTAGTCTTAGAGAAACTACATTAAAAAAGATCATGAATACAGAAAACCTATTAGTCATGCTATCTGAACAGAATCTGAAGGAAATTAAATACCAGAAGTCAATCCTGCTAGCACTGGGAAATGCAACACATGCCACCATTTTATCAAACAGAGTCACTCAACGGAAGGGCATTCCCAACCTCCTTTCTTGTCCTTATTCCTGTTTCTGACCAGAAGAAGCCACTGGTTCTTCATTCCTCACTTCCTGACTCTCAGTGAAGCTGTGGTTCTGCGGCAACAGATAACCTCAGCGTTTTTATTATTAACTAAAAGTATTTGTGTGAATTGGGAAATAAAGAGAAATGTATATGCAAGATGGGCCTCAGGCAGAAAAGCACTCTAGTCATACAGATCAGTGTATAGTATTAACTTAGTCAGGCTCCAATAACACAAAGAATGCTTAAAAACTGCTAAAGTTTTAAAAGGTGTTAAAGAAATTTAGGAACATTCATGATTTCCAAATCTTTCAGGAGAGTTTTTTAAAGCTACATTAGAATTTTCAGAATTTCTCTGTCTAAATTATTCAGTCTTAAGATAATATTAACATCAGTTTGTCACTTGACAGACAAGTGGCATAGTCTTTACAGCCTGTCATATTCCAGTATATCTCTATCCGGTTATTGTATTTTAAGAAAGAGTCTTGAGCTTGAGTTTTTAAATAATTTTGAGTTTTTAAATTGTCTTTTTTGTTGTTGTTGTTTTTAATCAAGTTTTTAGCTTATCCTTTCATTAAAAATTTAAGCAAAGAAACTCTCTCAGATGATCAGACTCAATTTATAGATATTTTCTTTCTTTTAAAAATAATTTAGGAAAAGAAGTGTGAACAACAGTTGCACAGGGTGAAGGAGGGAGATATACCAAGATGAACAGTGAGAGAACTGGTCAGCTGTGACTCCCCGCATTTGGCCAGCTGGAAAACAAGAAGAAATGGTCCATGGTGGGATCTAACTCCAGTTCATGCCTTTCATCTTCTGCCACCTGAAAACAGCACTCCTCATGAGTCTGGGAATCAGTAGCATCCCCTCAAAGCCAAATGAGGCAGTGAGGAGACATTCTGTTGCCACGACTGTCTTGCACTATACTACCTCCCTTCTAGGGCCAACCTGTTTCCCTATAGTTCAAACAAACTCCTGCAGGAGATGAAAGCAATTGTGAAGTGTGAGTCAGAAGTCAGCTGCTGAAACAGCTGGTAACCAATTTTCTCCCTGCTGAGTGTCTGGTAAATTAAGGAGACATTAGATGTTCCAGAGCTCCTCAGCAGAAGACTGCTACTGAGAACTACAGCCTTCAACTGTGCTTTCCAATTGTGAAAATGAAATACATTTGAAAATAGTTCAGAGAAGGTAATCTTTCTGTTTACCGTTCCTTTACTCTGGGTTGTTGTTTTTTTTTTTTTAAAGATAGGCGTAGCGTAGCATAACTTTGAGAAAAACACTGTTCCTTTCAGAACGTTTGCAGGAACTCAATGTGATGCACTGCTCCCGCTGAGTTAGCTCTGGTGCTGCCTCCCAGCTGACATCCATCAACTGATCAGCAGTACCTTATCGTCTCCCATACAGGAGACACCTCTCATACCGAAATCTCAGCTCAGCAGAAGTGGCAGCCTTCATCCTCCTTGTCCTGAGGATGTGAGGTGGTGGGTCCTGCAAGGCACGGGGGGCTTGCAAGGAGCAAAGAGCTGCCTCCTAGCAAAGCCTCTGAGAGGTTTCATGCAGAAGTTGGCTTGCTGCTCCTCTTCTCATTCCCTATGTATTGCTAGCACGCTGCTCATCTTTGGTTCCTGGGAAATGGGAATGCTGTTCATTGGAAGGAAATGAGCCATTTCTGCACACCCATCTGACAATTTCTGCCTGCATGTGTTAACCACTGATCATCTTCCCTAGCTAGTTCTGCCAGTAAATGTAGGCTAAGAACAGCCCACACCCTTTGAGATATAATTCAGAAGTCAAAGCAAGATAAAGGTTTGTCTGTTTTCCCAGACTTTATGAATCTCTTCAGAGGATTACAACTGTCCAAATGCATTTCAAGCAGATGTGTTGATGGCAGAAATGTTATATCAAAGTTGCTTTTTATTCAGAGATTAACATTCAGATTCCAACGCTGCTAAGAAATAAAGTGCAGTGTTACGTAAGAATGACTTTTTTTGCTCCTGAAAGGTTTACCAGCTAAATAATTGTATTCTACCCATATATTTTCTTTTTTTTTTTTTCCTCTCCACATACTAAATATTTAACCAAGTAAAACCGGGATTGATAGATTTATACCTCTTTATTGGTCTTGATTGGCCTTATCAAAGACTACACTACAGGGATATTCAGATATGAAGGTCCAACTCCTAAAACCATAAAAGAATTTTAAATAGCAGAGGCATTCTGAAATCAGTGGGAAGTCTAGAAACAGGAAGGTGGTGTCCTGGCATGAAAACTCAGGCTCTCAGAGTCATCATGTAAAGATGATCTGTCAGTGTTTTCTCTTGAAACTCTAAGCGAGAGATGGAGGTGGTTCTGGTTGCTGTGAGATTTTGACCACCAAGCTGACGTGGATGCTTCTTAGTCACAACAGCTGTCAGAACAGCTTACCACTTCCTGCACAAAGATGGACAGTTTTGGTAGTGGGTGGTCTGGGACGTACAGCCTGACAAGTATCAAAAATAATTGGAGGCCTCAGGGAAAAGGTCAGCAACAGATCTCCCACCTCAACACGATAAAGAGATGTTTTAAAATGGTTCCTCCCTATGAAGACAGAGAATCAGAGAAGAAATTGGAGAAGAACTCCCCCTTTGCCTCTAGTTGTTCAAAATAGGGTGCTCTTTTTCTGTTTTGATTTATAAACGGGCTTTGGGAAATATAATACTGAAGGAATACAGGGAGCAAATGAATGAAGGAGGTGAGATGGAGGAGAAGGACACAGCTTATCTCTGCTAACTGACTGTGAACCATTCACATACCCTGGGAAGATATCAGTGTGTCTCTGAAGGTGTTGATCACAGAGTTACGACAGTGGCACGCTTTGAGGATCTGAGCAGAGTGGAGGACAGATGTCTGCCTTTGCCTCCACAAGCTCAGAGCTGGCATGACCCTGGGGGAAAGTTTCCCTACCGGGCACGTGAGGGAGGGACAGTCACTCTACACGATGGCACTGATCTCAGCAGGCTGCCCTAAGTACAGCTAGCAAAGCATCATGTGCACATGATAGCACAAAGCAAACTGACCTTATTCCATTTATGTGACATTCAAAGTTCAAGTAAGACAAACAAATACAACTAGGTGAAGAGGCTTTTATATTTGCCAGCAGGGGGTCAATCTTATACCCTGCTGGAAGCTGACAGTAGGGGGGAGCAGCACAGAAACTGATACAGATCTCAGAGGACAGGAAGAAAAAAATATTTTAAAATAGTGATTTTATTTTAAACCTCACCCCTCCCCTGGTCACACAGCTTTTCTCCTATACCTCTCTTCACTTAATGTGCTGTTAAAAAGTATGAGCAAAATTTGAGTGACTGAATTTTAATCAAAAAATCAAATCCAGTAAATACAAACTATACATCAGAAAGAACAGTCTATAACCAGAACCCTCTCCAACACTTTATGGCTTTAAGGTTCTCAGAAATAATTACAGGATTGCACGAAACTCCATGAAAAACTACTCTAACTGGTATATACAGTTAATAAACCCTTCCAGTTCCTTGTAGGACAGTATCAAACTGGGATCAAGTTAATATTGGGGAACTTGCCTATTTCATGCAACTATTTTCACTATTATATCAGTTTGAGAAAGTACAATGGTCTTAAAACTATGCCTTTGTTTTTTTCTGAGTCACTGACTCTGAGAAGGCTTGGGGAACAGCAGCAACGTTATTTTTCTGGAAACCCTTCCACTGAAAACAGACCAGATGCCATCAGAAAGCTCCAAGGATCATCAGTACTATGTGTTGTGGCCAGATGGACTCACTGCCCAAGAGTTACCTACAGGAAGATGGCAGGGTTTCAACAGGCACCACCGCAGCCCTGAGGCAGTACTAGCAGCCCAGGGCTGCTCCCAATGCACATATGGAACTTACAATTAAAAGCTGGTTTCACCCCTAATTTCCATAAAAGTCTTCAATGTACAGATCCAAAAAAAAAAATAAAAAATAAAAATAAAAATAAATTTTTATAAGGCATGACTTAATGACTTAACCCTGATCTTTTCAAGCCAAGATCTTTTCTTTGGTATTGAAGCACACTACTTGATACAATGCAAAGAAAAGGGATTAGTTTCTCATAGATGTTCCAACAAGGCAGTAATCCCTATGAAATGAATTAGAATTTAGGATATATTCTATTGATTTAGAATATGATTTTTAAGTAAATAGCTGTTTTTCAAACACTCAAAACAATTTTTATCTCCAAAATGAATACATGATGGAATTTTAATATCTTTCTTTTATATGCTGTCTATGATTATCTTTACTTTTAATATTTCAATAGAAAAGTAATCTTTTATTTCAAACCATAGCATGTTTAAAAGTTTCTCTGAAAATGCACTTCTATCTATTTGAAGAAAAAAAATAATTAAAAAAAAAATATTTAGAACACACTGAATTGCCAACCAGATAATGTATCAATAAAAGAAACCTCTAACAGCTAAATTTGTTACTACAGTGGTTCTTTTGCTGGTGTTGAAAGAGTAAAACACTAGCACAAGCACTGACACAAAGTCAGTGCTCTCTGAAGACTGCTCCACTTAGGAAGAAGCTGAAATCACTGTTATGAAATCACAGTGAGGAAATAAGGACAGAAAGGCCTTCAGTTCCCTCTTTACTGATAAAAATAGAGGTTGTTATTTATTTTTGGGTTTAGCTAAAATAACTATTGTTTTAAAAGGTTGCCTTCAGCATTGTTAATTACTGTAACTACACTTCTAACTATTATACTGGTTATAAGAATCATCTCTGCCACCAAAATAAACTGTTACTTAATTGGGCAGTAAAAAAATCACTGCACTATATCTCTTTCAACAGCTTGATGACAAAGAAGTGATATGGTTGTAACTGTGAGTGTGTCTAATACTTTATCTCACACATAGCAACGAATGTCCTCATAAAGTGGAAAGGATGCACAAGTGGATTAGGAAAAAACTCCTCAGCAAATTGCTGCTCTGTAGCTTGTCCTGTGGACTTAAAGCCTTTGGAGATGTGTCTGACCCATTTGGCTGAGGAACTGTTACTCCATTGCTCCACTGCTCCACGCAGATCAGCGATGCAAGTCCTGTTTGTAGCATCCTTCCCTCAATACTGTGCGATCTGTGCTTTCTAGCAGTCACTGTTGTGGTTTCAGCCAAATTTACCAAAAACAGATTGACAGAAAGAAAGAAGGGGAAGGGACTGTGAAGTTTAGAATGAACTAAACTACTTTAATGAAGTATTAATACTAAAATTAAAATAAGAAGAAAATAATGAAATAGATACAGTATATACAAAACCATATCAAGTTCCCAGGATGACGACCATGTCACCAGCAGGCATCAGGAAAAGTCTCAAACTGGAGCTGGATTCCAGATCTGGAGTTAGGAACATTCGGATTGGGGTCAAAGGCAGGCAAACAGGCAGGGTCCTCCCTGGATGTTGGCCATCAAAGAAAAAGAGAACTGACCCTTTGATCCCTCAGCCTTTATCCTGGCCATGATGGGGATGGGATGGAATACCCCAGTTGGTCAGTTTGGGATCCCCCATCCTGTCCACTCCTCCCCACAGGTGAAACACTTTTCTGTTTCTGACCCTCCAAGGGGTCAAATAACGGAATTCCCTGCCCTTGTTTGTTCTAGCAATGAGGATAAGCAAGGGCCTGTCTGCACCATCCCTTGGTGTAATCAGGTCTTATCTACCTGAGAGTGAACAGTTTCTGAACAACATGCTGTTAATTTCAGAGTTCAGTTAGTTAGAAGAGGCCCAGCTAAAAAAGTAAAATTGTAAAACAGAAAATTGGTTCACTTTACCTCAAACCAGGACAGTCATATTAAATCTTCCTGGTTTTATTTTTATAGAGTTATTTTTATTTCAAATGAACTTGGAAATGCATGGAAATGAGAAAGAAATGCGATCTCTTTAAGCTCAGACTATCTTTCAGATTCATCAGGGTTTCGGTGGAATAGAGGAGGTGTTTCTTGCAAACCAGTATAGAAGGACGTAAGTACATGATGAGCTTCTGAGAAAAACAGCTCACTCCTTCACTTAACGCTGTTAGCAGAGTTTGAGGCAGGTCCCTGCCTCCAGAGGAGCAGCAGCTCAGCCTGGCCAGCCCAGCCCTCTTCTCAGGTCATGCTCCACTTCCAACTCATAGTTTTCTATGGCATGGTCAAATCCTGAAACAACACAAAGCCCTTCTGCATGATATTTGTATGCAAAGTGAGGCAAGGGAAGGAGGGCTAAAGTCACCCGTTCCCAAAACCGCCTTTCTCATCCTGCAAGAGGAGGCTCAAGGAGAATCTGAGGGCACAACAACCCAGCCTGACGCCTCCTCAGAGTCCCCTGCACCACCGTGTTAAAGCAGGCCTTAGAGGATCAGTGTCTTCATAAAAAGCCTCCACGCTCACAAAAATATTCAGTGTCAGTTCCACCTAGAGAGATAAAACTTGGCTAGAGAGTGGATCTGGTCAAAATACACTGGTGTGTCAAGGATATCTGAGCTGCTGCTGCCCTTGCTGAACCCCTCTAATGCAACTGAGGGCTGGCTCCTTTCACAGCTTCACAATTCAGTACATTTTGCTAGCACTTTATTTATTTTTGCTGTTGGAACAGAGAGAGATGGAAGAAACAATGAAAAGATTGATGTCATGTCAATGGGGAGAAAAATAAGATAGACAACAGTAAGGACAACTAGTGGTTCTGGCCTCAATCAGTAGTTAGAAATTCCTGTTTGGCAAAAAAAAAAATAAAAAGGCCAGTACAAAAAGCAAAGTACTTGTAAATATTTCTCCTTCCAGTCTCCAGTCTTCTTATCTCCAAATTATCGCCTGATACCCAGAAAATCTATTTCTGGCCTTCTCAGTCTTTGTACAAAGTGCTGCTTCCCTTTTGTTCTGGTCTTACCTCTTTCCAGATGAAACTCTTTGAGGACACAGATGGTTACGTTATGGAGGAACTACCCAAATCTGTACATGCCCTTCCTACTCCCAAGCCACCATGACAGCTAATCTGTGTTAGTTGTTGTTTCAGAATTACAGTGTTAGAGCTACAGGCACTTTACAGTTATTTTCAGGGAAATTTTCTAATCTATGTTATGATTTAGACACAAATACTATAGTGGCAATTTTTCAAAGGCAATAACTTGCCACTAAGAAATTGTATATATTGATTGTCTGACACTAAACATTTGGAATCTTAGACTATTAGCACAAGAGAACCATAAAAACCCGATGCTTTCATTGTTCTGCAAAAATTGTTTCATCTTACCGACATTATTACACATACTTAGCAGATTTCACCTCAGTCAAGAAACAAAAAATGCCCAATTAGCTTAAGAAAAACCATTTTCCGAACATATACTCATATGATTTCCACAAAGGTTATACCATTATGTCATAAAAAAGAATAGCATCAAATACGTATTAAGAAAGAGGGTTTTTTTTCTGAAACACTTTAAATTCACTATCACCTTCAAGACAAACATTTATGTATTGCTCCACAAAATTCTTACGCTGTATGTCAGGTTAGAAAGTAATTTATCCCACAAACAATGCCTGGGAAAAATGTCACTGGATCCTATTAAAGCTAAAAACATGAAACTGAAAACTTTACTCTAAACTGGTACTGCATTCAAGCCCCAATATTAGAACATTCAAGGTTAAACTCGAATGCTCTTAAATTTAGGAGAAGTCAAATTAATATCCATATGTATATTTTTAGTATCAGTGCTTTTTACAGGTATTTCCAACTTGATTTCAGTTCCTTAGTTCAGATCATGACCTATTTCCAAGCCAATTCTGTTACTATACGAAGTATTCTGGCCAGAGCAGTGACACAGAAGTCTTCCTTGCTTTTTTTTTTTCCTTTTTCTTTTTCCTTTTAATGAGAACATTTCCTTTAAGAATGAATTTAATTAAGACTATCAAAATCTTTCCTTTCTAATATGTTCCTTATTAATTTAATTTTCAAATAATGTATCTGATGCTGCAAGTGCTTGCTTCTTAGTACTTCTCTTTACCCTAGACCTGGCAATAAGAAATGATGAATGGCTTCTTCCTCAAACAGAATTTTGCAAAAATTATACTGCATGACCTGGAGGAAAAGCATATCTAAACCAATTTCCTGTCTTGCACAAGCACCTGGGACTATGGTGGGACAAGTGTGTAGAAGGACGGCACAATATTGGCATGAGAGGGGAAAACCTGTGTTATGATCCTGAACGGATTTACAGGTAGTGGCAGGATAGTGTCAGCAGCAGGCCAGTAAAGTGCAGTAACATACACTGGTCTTGTTCGTGAACTGTTTGGAGAGATGCTGCTCCAGAAACCAGCGCACAGAGACCTTTACTGAAACCAATGGCTAGAATGCGATTTTGGTACAAACCAACAGAAGGTTGATGACTACTTTATTAAATCTAATCCATACAGGCTGATCGTGACAGCATTCTAACCTATGTTTCCCTTTAAGTGCTAAAATAAAGGACAGTTTCATACATCCTAGGTCTCGTTAACCCTTTAGCTGGTGTAATTCAATCTCATATAATTTGGATTTACTGTACCTCACTAAATTGTTGGCAGTGTCAGGATCTTGCGCTGTTACTGTGCCAACAGCAGTCCCGATCTTCGCATTTTCATAAACTTCCATGACATAAGAAGGCATAGTGAAGAGCGGAGGTTCATCCACGTCACCAACAATGATCTTCAACATTGTTACATCTTTGAATGGTCCCAAGTGTGAAAAGCGGAAATCAAGGTGAGTATTTGCTCCTTCTATGTTAAGTGTATATGATTTCTTTTTTTCATAGTTGAGCGGCTGTTGGCAGAAAAAAAAAAAAAGAAAAAAAAAACACCAAAAAACATTTATCAGTGCCATTCTGTGATTCGGTTTAGCTTGCTAGCAAGGTAACTATGTCTTTTGTGTTTAACTGAAACCAAATTTCTTCGTGTTACTGGTAAGGACAATATTCTGTCATATTCTGGCAGCCACTGCCATGACTTGCAAGTAGAAGGTATAGATGAAGCAGTATGGATTCATGTTTGCTGTACAACAGAATTGTGGGCAAGGCACTTGTTTTGATAAAACTCAAGAGTTTAGAATGAGCATCCAATTATTCTTCCATGATAATGTAAAGGTCTCTGAATTGTGTCACATTTTGATTTTTATTGGTCAGTGATAAATACCACAAAAGGTAGAGACCACTGTATCCCAAATTAAATCAAGTTATTATCATTAAGTAATACATTTAATAGATGGTGCTAGGGATACTAAAATTAATTTGTGTATCTCTTCTCTTAAATCCTCAACTGAAATAGAGCAACTTATTACAGGAAAACATTTGGTTCTGATAGGAACTTCCTTACACACAGGAACTTAAGTTTGTAAAAACAGCCTAAACATGTGCTTGTGTGCTTTTCTAATCAAAAAGCCTGCATTCCTGTATTCTAGACCGGTGCTTTTCAGTTCTTCTCCAGCAACGAGAGAGAGAACCTTTCAGCTGGTCTTACCACGTGCTGCTGTGCTGTACATGGATTATGTATTTATAAATAGGAAGAAAGTCTGCAGCAGCTGGGGATATGCCTTGTAGAGGGCTAAATGTTCCAATAAAATCCAACAGAAGGCACATCCCCAGCTGCACCATCCATGGAAAGCGCCACTGCTATTTAAACATTGCCCTGCTATTTAAAAATCAATAGATTCCCACTAGGACTCCTACTTCTCTACTAGGAAGGAGGAAGGTGGGGATCTGACTCATATCTCACACAGCAGGGGTATTTTCTTTCTCAGTAGTCCTATTTCTAGCTCCCTGTTTACACATCTGAAATTTCATCTCCCTCATTCTGCTGCTCTTCAGATTATTGTGAACTAATCTTACTGACTTGCTATATTTATTTTAACCCTACTTTAGCATGCTGTTACACCATCTCCTGCAAGATGCAAAATAAACACAACACACTCAATTCACAACTCTTCCAGTGTCAGATACTTATATAGCAGAGGTGGCTAAAAGGATATTTGGCTTACAAGTACACAAGTAATGAAGCTCCACTAGCAGATATAGAATTAAGCAACGTTTTCTTCTGGAAGCAATGATTAAAGGTCCACAACTATCCTGAGTTGGCTTCTTTATCATTATAGGAACTGATTACCTTCCACAGACAGTCCATCGAGAACTTAATGTGAAAATTTACTTTTTCCACATATTAGCTGTTAGTTCTTATTACTAAAAAGGCTCTAAAAAATTCCAGTTCCATTCCAGGCAGTTATAGAATAGATTTCAAGTTTCTGATTGCTGTTTTTCAAATGTGCTTCTATCTTGAACAAAAGCAGTCATTCTTTAATAGTAGACACCTCAACACTTGGTTGGTTATAAATTTCTGCCTTCAGCCCATATATAAAGAAGGATAGGTAGGTTAATATTTATTATACTGAGCAAAGCAGGTAGTCTGTGCAGGTACCACCACTGAATTTTGAGCAGTCCCAGAACACAGGTATCTCATTAAAAGATGTTGTATATGCATGAATTTTTTATTATTTTTTTTTCTTCAATGAAAATTATTATGACATTATGGCACGGCAGGATTTCACTAGGATTCTGTAGACCTGACAGCCTTTCTGACCAGAACTCAGCCCAAGTGTTAAGGCCTTTGATCAAGGCTAACCTGGTATTTCCTATCACCTCAAAGGGTGGGAAAGTAGTATTTAAGGCAAGAAATATGAGGAACTCAATGTGTTATTTGTCAATGTCAGTGTGTGTTTTGTAGATAAAATCTACAGTAACTCTGACTGATGATGTATAAGAAAAATAGTTGGTCGGGATTTATATATGCTATATATATTTTTGATTTCTCCTCAGTGTATTGAAGGACAGTTGAATAATTTTCTTAACTCTAACAGTATAAGACTTTTATTTTTATACTTTACTTTCCTTGTCTCCCTTTCCTGAATGTAAAAATAAAAATTTTAGGGTGTGTAAATTTACCATAGCCTGATAAATCTATTACTATAAACTTAAAAAAAAAGCTAAGTATACTACTCAATTAAATCAACACATAAAGAAATATAAGTTTGGCAAATTCTAACTCAGATGTTCGTTCATTTATCTTGTGTTTATGTTATGAGCAGGGAAATATTAAATAGTAATTTGAATTGCTCTGCAGCATATATATACTAAGATTAAACAATTTTATAACAAACTGTAACTATGCAAATTGTAACTATGATGCCTTTTTGGAAAATTAACTCAAATTTACACTGACAATAACTGGTATAGGTTGTACAGGAGATTAATTTCTCCCTGAAAACACATGAGGAATAACACAAAGTCTAAAGTCTTGTTTTTTTTCTTTCCTGTAGTTATTCAATCAGACAATACCAACACTATAAATACAAGAATAATCCATTTAGATAATCAGAAAAAGCTGATATCTCAACCATAACCAAAGCAGATTTTTGCTTGTATTTTCTCTTTTTATTTTCCCTAGAATGTCTCTGAATTAAAGATTCAGATAACGGGCTATAAACAAAAAAGAACTTACTCTCCTGCACTGTGATTCACAGAGGTTAAAAAACAACACTATATTCCACTCAGCTATTTTATACAGAAAAGGTATATAATGTACTAAGGCTTACTGTCACCAGGGGTCACAACTAGTATCTTTTTTTATATTTTTTTTTTTTTTTAATTTTCCTTATTCTCTCCTGAGAAGTAAGAACATTTACAAGCAAAGCAAGCCCTGTGGTATTCCACATTTCTGAACGACTCATGAATCCAGATGTTACATAACTTTTACTTGTGATAACATGTGATTAAAAAAAAAAAAAAAAAGAGAAAAAGAAATCTGATTGCAATTTGAATTTACAGAATTGTATTTTGCTGGGTTTCTGCTTAAACACAATTCATGTGTTAAATATTGACATGTGAAGAACAAACTTGTTCCACATTTACAGCCTGTTTAATGCTGTGCTACGAAATTTGTTCATACTCATCTGTTATTTCAGGTAATCTGAGCTGTTCACAAGTAGGAATTTTTTATTCCCGTCTTTTCTTTTTTTAAAATATAATTTACTTATCATAACATTCCGCTTAAAATAGCTAAGCCATTCTAATTCAGCAAGAGTTTGGGCATAAAAATGATAATGCAAAACAATTTATATTTACAAAGGAAATATTTCAACTAACCCATCAGATTCACAATAGGACTAAGGTAAAATAATAATAGGTAAAAGCTAAGTTTAAATTCTCCCACATTTAACTTGAAAAGAGGCTTTGAATACCAGACATTTGAATACCAAAGGCAGCACTTTCCTATCTCCCTAGAAATCTAGATGATCTAGATTAATTTAAAATTGTCCCAACACTGAAGATAATTAACTTTTTCCTGGAAAGAAAACAGAACATTTAAATTTATATGATGGACGCAAATAGAATTTTTATTCGTGTTTCTTATTTTCCCAAAGCACAGTGTCTTTCCACGACAATTACCCACACATCTTCAGTATGTTTTCATTGCTTATTATGATTTTCATGCAAAGTTGAAAATACTAACTATAAGCAATCAGTGATTAAGTGATCAGTCACAGGGACAGCTGGAAAATACTGTTCATTACACTGCCGTTTGTGTTTCTAAAATCAGACTCTCTCAAAAGGAATAGCAGAATTTTTTCAGAAGCAAATAGCTGTTTCCTGAACATTTCTAGTCTCGTTCTAGAAAATGGAAGAGACATGGGTTGTTCAGACCATTTTTTCCTGGGAAGCCTGAATGATACTTGCTGATTCTAGCATACTTCTCCAACAGTTCTAGCATGCTTCTCCAAAGTCATAAGAAAGGGGCAACATGTTGAATGGTCATTCCCTGAAGGAACCAGAGTAATGGCTTTCACTGCTCTATTTTATTTTCTGGTTTCCCATTAAAACAAGAAATTGCATGAGGCAAAGGAGAAAATCCTGCATAACAATTTGCAATCAGCCCTTTCCGGCAGGATCTTTGAGACTGAAGGGTCGCTCCACAGCACTTATTGATGGACATGAGGAAAGGACCAGATATTTTGGGTCAGCCCAGAATAGACTATAAAAGATTTCTTACAACTCTCATAGACTTTGCATGCCTGTTGAACTTGGAGGCTCTGAGAAATCTGATTCTTACATCAGAACCCGCAACAGATTAGGTTTCAAAAGGAAGATTTCAGATCTTCAGATATAATAATACATTTAATTCTGCCTTTTTTGAAGTGCCTGTGTCATGATTTCACCCTAAAGAGCAACTAGGGCCATGCAGCTGCTTGCTCACTTCCCACCCCTCACCCTGTGGGGTAGGGAGAAGAGGGAGAAAAGGAGAGGAAAGGAGAAAAACTCAGTGGTTGAGATAAAGACAGTTTAATAGGACAGTAAATGGTAAATAAATGGTAAAAGATTATGCAAAATGAAGTAATACAACACAGGTCACTCTCACCACCTGATGATCAGTTGCACAGCCCACTCCAAGCCGTGACTGTGGATGCCAGTCAACCCACTCTTATATACTGAGTATGACATCCACAAAATGGAATATTCCTTTGGACAGCTTGTCCTGTCTATACTCTCTCTCAATTTCTATGGGAAGCTAAAAAAGTCCTTGACTAAGATAAACATCATATGGCAATAATTAAAAGGATATGTATTGTCAACATTCCTCTCATCAAATCCAAAACACAGCAGCCACCAGAAAGAAAGTTACCTCTATCCTATCTGAAACCAAGTCGGCCTACTATACATTCTTACAGAAAAGTATTAAAGGACAAATCATCCTATTCTATTCTACTGCTACAGAAGATACTAGCATCTGATACACGAAACAAAATTGATTCTGTTCTTAGTGAAGATTATCTGGTTTTGGATAGGTTATCAAACTAATTCAGCTTCAAATCCAATCTAAATTAAAGCAATTACAGCACAGTATATAAAACACTTATTAAACTGCATTCAAGATCTGAGTAAAAAAAAAAACAAAAAAAACCACAATTAAAATGAGATCAACTTTTTTGTTGTACGCAGAGATATAGATTAACTTCTCTGAGGAAAGAGTTGAGGTATTCCACACCAATCCATGTAGCTTTAGATGCTGAATTTCTCCTCAGCTGAAACATAATATCACCTAAGCAAAAT
Organism: Thinocorus orbignyianus; assembly: GCA_013400375.1. Lineage (NCBI taxonomy): Eukaryota > Metazoa > Chordata > Aves > Ciconiiformes > Thinocoridae > Thinocorus > Thinocorus orbignyianus. The sequence goes on from VXBW01000258.1 coordinate 444,262, forward strand.
GTATTTCTTGTCTTGGTTGGAAAATGACTTAAATCCCTGTCGTGTGTACGTATAAGAACAGGCAACATATGCCTTTGTCATATTCTCAAACATGGTGAGAATTCCTCTGAAGCTATTTTGTCTGCCAAAAACAGCAAGAAATGTGATTTAACACTTTTTATTTATAGACCCTTTCATTTGGTTGCAAATTCTTCCTTTCCGCTTCATGTTCTCAATATGCACAAATGTTGTATTTAATGAACAGTAGTCATGGTGGACTTTTAAATAGAGAATAATGATTATTTTGAAGAAGAAACAAGAGATTATGACATTAGCTATATAAAGGCCACTGGGGAATAATTTCAATTATATATAAAAGACAGGAATTTACTTTTATGTGACTGGAAGAGGTATTAGAAAACTGTTTTAAAATACACTGAATAAAAGCTTTTTATGATAGTGGCAGAGATAGGAACCTTTAAAAATCATTACCCGTTGTAAAAGCAGTTTTGTCTTTAGTTACAAAATCTTTTTTAATATGTTAAATAAAAATTATATATATATATCTGTTCAGATGCAAAAAATAACATTCTTTGTCATAGTTCTTATATATTCTGTTTTCCCACATTTTCTCTGGTTTTCATTCCTCCTACCATTAATCAGGCTCAGGATACATATTACCAAGTATGAATAAAAAATCAGCTTTATTTTTTAGGCTATATGGATGTAATTGATGCCTACAAGATTCAATAACAACAAATACACATAAGAAAAATTATTTGATGTCTTTCAGTTTGAGCAAAAACTCAAATGAAGAAATTATTTCCCTTTGTTGAAAAGGTTTTAGAAAAATATTACTGAAATATAATAAGCCATCTCTCTGGGTTATTATGAAAGTAAATTTAAATCTAGCCATAGAATATCAGCAAAATTTGGCAGACACTTCAGGAAAAATGCATTGTGAACTCAGTTCATAGGATTTAATATGGAGATTAGATTATCTATGGAATTAGATTTGTTCATGAAATTCAGTTAACAATGAAATTAAATGGCAAAACCACTTTATAATTAGTAGTTTAAAGAGACTGGAATAAATATATTAAATTCCTATAAATGTTAACTGTGTGATGGCTTAAACAGTTACATTTTGAGTCTTTATAAACAAGTCGGTATTTACACTACACAGTTCACAATATGGGAGCCTTTAGATCACAGCTGGTAAGTGAGTCAAAGAATATCATTCTGTGAAAACTGAATTATACATTCATTGCCACAGAAAAACTTTCTATGTCAAGATTCACACGATTTGGATATAACAATATAACTTTTAGCCAAATTTCACTTCTATCAAATGAATTTAACGTGCAAACCCATCATTCAGAAAAAAAGAAATCTTAAATATTTCTTAAAAATATTAGACATGACCATTCAAAAAGAACAGAAAATTTAAGGAAATGTTTCTTTCCTTGATTCTCTCATTTTTTCTGCAAAGATTTAAAGTGTCTCCAGAAGCAATACAGAGAAGCTCATATTGCTGAAGTTCATGGTTGAACAGGTTTACATAGTTAAATACTTTCATCAGAGCACCTGCTTATTCAGCATTCATCATCGTATTTTAATTACATATGCAGGGAACTTTCAAAGTCTATTGCTTACCTTCTTCAGGGAAAGAATTCCTTCCCTTGTTTCCTTGTCAGTAGATATGGAGAAAACCCCAGAGCCATCACCATTTATAATTGTGTACTTCATGTCTGCATTCGAACCAGTGTCTGCATCATTTGCTTTGATTTTGCCAACTGCTGATCCAACTTGAGCTGACTCAGGAACATACAGTTGATAATGTTCTGAGGGAGGAAAAAAAAAAAAAGGAAATACAATAGCTTGGATACTTTCTTGCCAAGCTAAATAAAAGAAGTGTGCTTTGTACACTTCTAAGTAGAAGAATATTTTGTATACAAAGCTGACAAATAAGCCTATGAATATACTGAGATTCCTGAAAGAATTCAAAATGGAACAGTATTGTGCTTGGGATGCCTTCATTCTTTATTCAGAATCCAAATTACCTAATGGATGATTTTGGTTTTCACAGTTATTTTTGATGTTTATCATGTAACACAGAAATTAACTCTGAAGCTTACTTCACATCAGTATTTTTAAAAGTTTCTTCTTTACATAATCAAAATATCTTTCTCTTCACCGACTTACAATAAAATGAGTAGTCAAACCATTACTTCTGAAGGGGAAAATCTTTGTGTCTTGTATTTATAATTTGTTTATTTTGTGAAATCCAATCAGTTTTGCAACATTGCATCAACAATTTGCAGCACTGAATCAATACATATATTTTCCAACAGAAAAAGGTAGTAAATCTTAATATTTTACCATTACCACATTGTAGGGTTTTTGTTGCAGCACAAAAGGCTTTGCACAAAAGTTTGATTGGTATCAACGGCAAAGGAAAATGAACATAGTAGGTACATAAAAGTATTACACAATTGTGGCTATAAAAAGCATCTGTAACAACTATGACCTCCTTTCAGTGTTTTTATAACCTGTTAGGTTAAGTATTAGAGAATTTTTTTTTTTTTTTTAATAATTTTCTTAACGGTCTCTATCCTTTTGGGTTAAATCTCCTCATAGGTACAAAATTGCCTGGGGGACAAGACAGTGCCACAAAGGAAAAAAAAGCAGCAAATAGACAGAGTATGATTATATAAAACTCAATTTTCTTCTGAAACTAGACCAGAAAGACAAGTCCAAGAAATTTTCCTCGATAATGCTAGTGGTGTAACACAGCAGGGATGCTGAAACCCACCAGCACTGCAAAGGAGAATACATATTTAATAGAAGGTGCGCACATACCAGCTTGCCTCCCCCATCTCCCAATCCAAATCCATCTGCACAGTTTATATCACAGGCCAACCACCAACACAGAAAAAGACAGCAAATTAACAACTTCTGTTCTTACTTATTTTCTGAACACCAAAAACTTTCTTCTCTATTCCCCTTAAGCATTCTGCATTAGCGATTGTAGTAGTGCAACACTGAGGCGCAGGACAGTGGATCAGAAGACAGTACGTATCAAAGCTAACACATTACAATTTGCTGAATTTAAACCAGCTAGCATGGCTGCAGAAAACCCCCTGGAAAGCATGTAGAAAGAAAAAAAATCAAGTTTAATTTGGGAATTCAGTTATTGTTAAAATAAATGTGAAATGTGGTCTTCTGACGCTTTTGCTTTGAGTAATGTATTCCAAAAAGGAAAAGGTTGAGGCCATAAAGAATGCGTTATGCAGTGGCCGTAAAGAATGTGCTATATAATCAAACCACTTCAGGAACTGGAAGTGTTATAACCCATATGATAGGGTGAACTAATTAAAGACTTCCAAATAGTCAAGCTAGTTCAAATATATCCACATGACACTACACTCTGCTTTATAATCACACCCCAAGTGTTAGCCATCTGTTTCAGAACATCATTTCACTGATACCGGCTTCAAACATTCTGAAATACTAAAACTTCGGGCAAAACAAATATCTGAAATCAGTCATTATCTGTCAGTATTGTAAAACCTAAATGCTTCAAAAAAACCAGATGGAACGACAACTGCTAATAAATAAAATCTCCTAGATCATAGGGTCAAAAATATTTCCCAACAAATATTTAATCACTGCTTCACAGAGACAACCTGAACATATCTCATACAAACATGAACCAAACAGGTAGTTACAAACAATACTATCTAAACCCAACAAATACACAAGAGGATATAATTCAGCATCATGAAGGTTAGATAAAATATTTTATAAACATTTATTTAGACTAGCAGTGGGATTTGGAAATGTTCTTACTAAACACTAAATCCTTGTAAACTTTACTACTGGAATGTAGACTAATCGACTTAATGACTCAATTGAACAAGAAATATTCAATTATGATAGGACAGTAAAAATAATCTGGGATGGGCATACTGGGAATTTATGATTCTGTATGGTAAGCTATAGGTCTGTCTCAACCCTCTAAAACTTGGTTAGGACCACAGGAGCCCTGAGGTTTAGGTACTGGTATGTGTCAAAACTGTTTCACCACACCTGCCTGAGTTGAACAGCAAGCGCCCAGCACCGCAGCCTTCCAGGAGTTGTTGTTTCAGGAGTTTAATTACGCTCCATGCAATTTTGCTTTTACAGACAGTAACTAAAAGTACCTGAGATCTTTCTAATTCACAGAGACCAAAAGTATTCTGACTTCTTGTAAAAAAGTGTGAAGTTTCTGCCACTCGTAGGTAAAGCAGAAACAGAAAGGAACTGGATTTTCTGGATTTTCAGATTCAGTATTTTCCTGTAGGTATTGAATACTCAAATACACATTTTCTATGCAAATCACAACAGCATATACAGTTGATAATCATCACTAATGAGCAACTTAGTGGTTGGGCGTGACCTATAGCAGTCTCAAGAGCCCTGCTGTGTTGAGCATATTCTTTGCCACTTACAGGACTCCATCAAGCAGTTTGGGTCAGCAGAGAGCAATAGCAACACGGAAAAAAGGGATACACTCCATTTGGACTGTTTGTTTTTGCTGATTGATTGTTTGTTTTTCCCTGCCATTAGCACACTCCCTTTGGGGTTTAGCATCATAAAAGACATGAAAATGAAGGCGGTTCTGGAGAACAACCTTTAAATGGAGTGGTACTGTTCCCAGTTCTCCACTCCATAAACAAATAAAACAAATAAACAACTTTTCTGATTCCCAAACCCATTACTGCCTCATTCAGAACCCTTACAGAACAAATCCTTTTTTTTCTGTGCAGATCATTCCAAAATAATTTTTATATGTATGACACATGTGATGAGTAATCTACCCTATATATAGAAATCATCATAGAGAATGCTCAATGAAGCGAAATAAAAGACACTGCTAGATTCCATCCTACCATTAGGAATAAAGTTGATGCACACAGCTGGCATTAGAGCTCAGTATACAGTACACATATTTTCCACAAATATTTAGTCAGACTTTGACATAAATATATTTTTGCCTCTCCAAGCATCCCTTTGATTCCATAACCAATTCTGTAATCAAGCTTTGTTGTCATGAATTCTTGTTAAAGAAGAGTTTTAAATGACATACTTAAACACTCTTGACAAGTATTACATTTATTTCTTTTAATTTTTACAGTAAAAATCTGATTATGGAAATTACTTCATTCTGCTCAGAAAACACAATATTATGAGTCTTTCTATGTGATAAAGGCTGTTAACTTATGTCAGATTTCAATGACAAATGAAACAGTTTGGTAGCTTTAACTTCCAATATTGTGCAAATATGAGAACATATAAATCTTCTTCCAAACAAACAGAAAAAGAAAACCATTAAACAAATAATTTTACAGTCTATGGAAGTGTGTACTACTCAAACACACACATATTTTATTTCTTATATCTCAACTCTCTTAAGTTCTTAATGACCATCATCATCTGTTAAGTAACGTATTCTTCATCTCACAACTCTGTGTCTTTAAGCAATCACAGACTAATGATTGATTCTAGCACATTAGAAAGACACAAAATAAAACATATTTTAGATCACTGAGAACACTGAGCCTTGTCCTTCTTACAGTCTAACAAGAGGGCAGAGGTCTCAAAAACATTAGAATTATACAAGCCTCTTAACAATTGCTAGTTTTTCTTCTGCTAAAAGGAAATCAGAGAAAGTTCTGCTTTATTGATCTCATTTGGCAGCAGCCAAGTGGTCAGTCAGCAGGTAGATGGCTGTGGACTAGTCACCACAGGAGGATGGGACAGCACTTCAGATGATGCTGATGGTTATGTGTGGGGATCAAAGGAACTGGAGGTACTATGTGGAACTGTGGATATGGAAAGGACCATATATGAGTACAAATCCTAAGAGAAAATCAGGAACAGATACCTTTGCCCTTAATTATATTAACCATGGCTATGTACTTTTCATACAACAACATTGTAAGAGGTGTAGCCAAACTCACTATGCATACATAATGTCTATCTAATGCCACAAAACAACCAAGCCTCACCAATGACGCTTTATAAAAATATTTTAAGTCAGAACTTCTACTTAAATTCTGCTTTATCCTAAAGAACTAAGCTAGGTGCATCTAAGAAGAAAAACTACAATTGGAGTATAAAGGAAATAATTTCCTTGCAAAATTAGACTAAACACAGTAACTAGAGATCTCCTACACATTGTCCAGAGTGTAATCATTAGCACTTGATGTACAAAACATGTCAGTAGAAGTATCTGTCTAGTGTGATGATCTTGATGAAATCAAAATCTGTTCATCTTAAACAAAGCAAAACATGTAGAATCTGTTAATCCCAAACAAGACCAAAGAGAACTAATGGAAGAAAATTATACAGAAAATTCTGATGTAAATCAAGGCTGATAACAGTGCCATCAGTAGATGGGGCATTTTTATCAGATTACTAAAATAAATTTATGACTATGAAATCAGAGCCCACAGCCATCAACCAAGGGGATCCATCAGTGATAAAACTAAGGAGGACTGAGAGATATTGATTATTGAAAAGCAAAATTCTTCCCATGCAGAGCGTTGTCTGTCATCTTACATTAAACAGATAGTTCATTTAAAACTGGACTCTCTAAAGAAAGGAAATCCATGGTAATGAAGAAAAAGATATCAGTATTGTACAAGGTGCACTAAGGTAATTGATAAGCAAAATGTATTCGAGGTTTCAGTTATTCTCCTGCTGAAATGACAACTGTGCGCCTACTCCTGAGATATCCTGCTGTGTTTTGAAAGCAGAATTTTTCATCTATGTTTCCTATTCCGCAGACTATTATTACCATGTATTTCGGAACTGCAACCAACAGACTGATAAAATCATGCAGTAATGTATCATATTCTTCCCCCTAGACCTTTTGATCTTCTGTTAGCAATTTCTTTGAAATAAAGTTAGCTATATTTGGAGTGAGTACAGAAAACAAAACATAGTAACTTCATTTAAGTATTTAAACCTGGTAAGTTTTAAAGAGATTTTTAAAATATTTCTTTAAGGGGGAATAAATCCTGCATACCTTACTTCATATGCATCTCTAATGAAGTGACCTACTAAAGCCAGAAAGATACGACCTTTTAAATACGTACATTAAAGCATATTTCTAAATAAAAGAAATAATAGAAGCATCAATCGGATGTACTTCCCAGCATCTGCTCAAGTAAAGTACTCATATAGTTAAGAGTCAGATTTAAAACTCACAAGTATGGTAATGGAGAAAAGGAAACTAACCAAAAGATAGTCTGTGGTTTAGCTGAGGCTCAGCCTATCCCAGTTTTGGTTAGCACTTTCCTTGAATTCAATTCTGAATGTGACAAGCCTCAGAAATTCTCATTAAGCATTCCATCTAACAAGGAAATTGAAGAGAAATTCAACTGAAAATCTTGGCATCCAAAGAAAGGAGAAGAAAAATAAACAATGAGGTTATTTCTATTAGTGCAATACCCATGTATTATTGTAATAGTTCACGATGGGAAGATGGCCTGATATCAGATCCTCTATACTTTCATTCTGTATTACTAACATAAAGTTACTGTTCTTTTGCAGAGGGTTTAAATTATACTTGTTGAAAAGGAATTAAAAAGCAATGTGACAGTCATAACTGTGGCATAGGAATCATCTGCAGGGAAGATAAAGCAAATGTTTGTACTCTACAAGACTTGTTCTAGGATTAATACTTTCTGTTAAAAATGATAAATGTTAAAAGACGGTTTTTTAATTTTGGTTTGTTTTTTTTTTTTTTTTAAATAACGCGTTTTCATTAAATGTGAAATGTTTTGTAATTTTCAGTATTGTTTTCTTTTTTTGCAATTATTAGTCCCTTAGAATGTGTATGATATAACCTGTATATTTTATATTTCTTCCATTTCTGAAAAAAAAGTTAATACAGACACAGAAATATATGTGCCAATGTACAGTTCTGCCTACCAATCAATTTAATATCCCAAACCTTCCATTCAAAATAAAAGAGGCCAGTTCTTGAAACCTGAAAAGCGGGAATCCATTTGTCTCTGAGTTTGCAGGAAACTTAGGACATTTTTCATTTTTTATCTCTTTCAGACGTTACATTTTTTTCAAAGATCTGCCTTACCTTTTGCCTTTCCAATAGTTTGGAAATATTAAATAGAGTGATGGATGCAATGACAATTCTGTGGAACATAAAATCAAATATACTTTATTTAAGGCTGTGTTTTGAGGGCTTTATTGTTTTACGTGTTTGTGAGGCACAGAAAAAATATTCAGTTCTACAATACTTTTAATGAGCCTCCTTACTGCTTGACCAGATTTTACATAATGTGATACTGCCAGGGAGATTTGTTCTTCCCCAGAGCTTTGCAATCTCTCTTATTGTTTATAAATCTTCTCATTCAAACAGCTTAATGCATTTCCCGGTGGATGCACCTATAGCTACTAGTCCATTATGTTCTACAAGGGCTCAAGCAATGTCTGAGTCCAGATTACAATATTCTCATTGGTCTTGAGACAATCTGCAAAGGAAAGTAGGTTTAGCGCAATTACACTCCAGAAGATTTTTAAATAAATTGTCAACTAAACGCAGAATTCCCGCAAGACTCCAGCTGCTGTGTCAGATCAATGTGTACACAATGAGTTGGGTAGAAATGAACTTCCTATTAGTGGTCATATTAAGATATTCTAAGAGCGTTCTAGCATATAATTTTCATATATGCACACCAGTACATTCGGTTTGACATGAAAATTGACAATTCATTTAACTAGGGTAAGGGCAGACCCCACCATAGCTCAACACCATTGAGAAACAGCTTAGGTTTTGACCATTCTCAATGTAAAAAGTGATCTTAAAAGTTTAAAGTTTGCTTGGGTACAGATAAAGAAACAGAAGAAAAAAAATGATAGATGTGTATGGAAGCAGCCAAAGGCATGATCAATCCAATCTTTTAACGTGTTACCTTTTGTTGTTTTCCATGTGAACAATGAAATTCACTTGTGGGATCAAATTCACACAGTTATTGAAATATACATTCCAAAAGGACTGGAGAAAAACCCATATATGGTAAAAGTGTTCCTTTGTCACCCATCTCACTCTTACTCAATGTTTAATAGAAAGAAATCTTCACTGGTTTCAGTATTCTAGATACGCCATCTCTGTTCTTCATCTCAAACCATTGGAAAACTGAAAAATATTGGTAAATCCACACACTTCCAAGATGCCTTTTCCCCATGAATTTGAATACTAATTGGATTCCATTAATAGCTTCTTACTTTCCTGAAAATCAACACAATTTTCAAATCAATTATACGCTGAAATTGTACATACTCTGAGGAAACCTGGGTGGATTGTCGTTGACATCAGTGAGTGTGATATTTACAGTTGTCGACCCTGACAGCCCTCCGACCTGCCCAGCCATATCTTTGGCTTGAATGACAACGGAATAATGTTCTCTGGCTTCTCTGTCCATGTTGTGCAAAGCAGTCCTAATGACTCCTGTGATGGAAAGAAAACAAGAAAACAAAAAGATAAGGATTAGCTTTTTCTAGCAAGAGGAAAGGCTGGGAATAACCTTTCTTTTCAGGAAAGGTGAGAGATGGCAGATTTTCAGGAAAGGCAAAGCTTTTCTACAATTAGTTGTATTTTTTACACATAAACATATAACAACATATACACTTATAAAAATGTTAATTTCTTGAGGATATGATGAAATTAAAATCATATATACTAAACCAACTACTACGCTAGTAAATAATTAATCTAAATTATATAGCAGTTTGAGCCAAAAGGTACGTTAGCAAAACTCCAGTGTTTTCTCATAGATTGTAACTGTTTAAATAGCTACTTAATAGAAATATTAATGAATGGAAACCCTTACCCCACTGAAGAAGACAAAAATTTCTTTTTTAGTAAAGTTAATTTTGGAATTAAAATATGACATACCTCTTAAAACTACCCAAAATTCAAACTTTCCTATTTGACAAATCTCAAAAAACTATATTTTATTTGATACATGTAAATCATATACATTTGTTTTCAGAACTTTGACTTACCTAATACATGTCTGTAAAATAGAAGATAAGCTATTATTGTTTTTATTATAGAACAAAAAATCACTTTCTTTGCATTTCTTCAGTAAAACCATTTAGCCACAATTACATAGAAAAAAATATTTTTATGTAGCTTGTACCATTGTTTCCATTCTATTCTGAAAACAAATTATACGTAAATGGTAGAATTATACAGAAAGAATAATATTTTAAAGTATCCATGAAGATTCATAATGATTTTAACACAGTTTTGCACTGTAAGTTCCTTCATCCCTTCAGAAGTATAGATTCTGGACAAGGCAGCTAAAAATAGTAGAATCTGTTCTAGTTCATCAGTAGTTTTTTCCTTTAAATGACACAGTTAGAAATAGATCTTCTTTCACAAATTTCACCATGATACACAGAAATTAACCACAATTTATACATATTATAGAAGAAAGCCAAGGAGAAATTTCAGTAAAAGGAACTGATATGTCTTAATATATGCCATTTCATCAAACGCAATACTGTTCGCAAAATTTGGTACTACAGTTCTGAAACTTCATTTTGCTGAAAAAAAGATAGAAAAGTATTAAAATTTAAAATGTCCTGCTTTGACATTTTTCAAATCAATTGCTTCAATTTTTCACATTAAAACCAAATTTATTGAAACATTTAACGTTCATATATATGCATGGGGGAAGAATGTTATTCTTATTTTAAAAAACTCCATTTCAATTTGAAACAGACAATTTTTCACAGTTGAACACTTGTCTTCTCTACAATCCTCATAATTAGACTAGTCTCATACATTTTTAAACTAATTTAAACAATGAGAAATTCCTCAGATTTACAATTGCTTTCCTTTTTGCTTCAAGCGATATGGTACTGAATCAATGCTGTAGACAGATAATAAGGATTTGTGGGTGACTAATCATTTCATCTCTCCCACTCGCAAAAGATTCCTCCTTTCCGGAAACAGTAAATGAAAGGGGGCAAGTTTTTAATTTCAAAATCTCATTCCAAATTTTAGAATAAAAAAAACCCCCACAACTGGTGCTGAAAGACAGGAAATAAGGGAAGGTTTAGTTCTTTCTCTTGCTTGGTTGTGTACACATGCATTCACCTGAAAATTTCGTCATCAGTATGGGTTTTGTAACTACTATGCAGACCCTAATGCTCTATCCTGTCACTACCAGCTTCACTAATTTTTTCTAGCAGTGTAGAGTTGAAATTATACACAATTTCAAATTTCTCCAATGACCTCAAGAGGTGTATGGAGAACTTTCTTGGTTGCCTTTCCCAATAAAATAATATCAAATGCTCCAGCAGTTCCTTCTAAAATATGTATTGTTCTTGGGAATCTTCAGTATACGTGGTAGGGGCTCCTATACATCAAACAAGAAGACAGGAAGTTCATATTAAGGAAAACATCTCCCTGTCTAAAATGATGAGGAAAGAATCTAAAACACAGAACCATCATAGGTTTTTAAAACTTAAACCCAACATTAATTTCTTCTCATATTTTCTAAGCAACACTGTGACCTTGTTAACTGAGAACTTTTCAGCTGTCTTTCTAATATTTATTCATTTTTACTAAAAAAGAAAATCAAGAAAAAAAGATTCTGACATTTTTTATTTATGTCCAGATTCTGAAAAGAGTTCACGAAGAGACTAATTCCTCCATTTTCACAAATAATTTATCAACATGTTATGTCCTGAAAATGTGAAAGTTGCTTCTTCTAAAGTATAAATTGCACACAAGTTCCTATGAATTTTCATGTGGCAAAATAGTTAAACGTTCTTTCAAGCAAATTCCCTAACTGAGTGGTTTTGACCTCTCCAAAAATTGCTTCTCCATTATTGAAGTGTTTTTTTTTTTTTCTACACAAAACTGTTGGAGATGATGAATGGAAGAGTAGAAATAAGCCTCAAAGACAGATTTTGACTTGAATAAAAGTATTCTTGTGTCTAGTAGCAGTATGCCACTATATGTTAGTTCTCTGCATAAGTGTGCATGATGCAAGAATTCAGTTCATAACAGAATAAAACTCAGTGGGTTTGCACTGGCTCATGTAAGTTCCTTGGAACTGAATCTGAATTAAGGACATTTCTAGACTTCTGAAGAAATATACGGGTAGAAGTAAATAGGGTCATCAGATTGTCCAATTTGAACAATATGGTGGTCCTGTTCCTGATGTGCTCCTGGTAAATGCAGCTGGCATGTGCCTTGGGTAAAACAGAAGTATGATGTTACATCTGTGTTAAAATTTTGTCTTTATGACATTTTATTTAAAAATGTATATATAAAAACGATCCAAAGAAGAATCCATACCCAAATTGGGGAGGGAAGGGGAGAAGGATGATTTTGACTCAAAGCTGGTAACAAGTGACTGCTGGTGGTATAATGAAAGTACTACAGCTGGATATTTAAATATATAGTTAAAGTTGAATATAGCTATGAAACATACTTAGATACAGATATGCATAACTAACAGATAACTTAATGCAGCTTAGATATTGACAACTTCTCCGTAACAGATTACTTGATAGGTAGGCAAGCAGAGGAACCGAGCAAATGATGTGAGTCTGAAGAACAGGCACAGACAAAGAATACTGGAAGGGGGGAATTTACTCGTTACGTGTGATTTCTTTAGATATACACTTCTTAGAAGTGAGAAGTAGCAACCTTATGACACAAGATGAACAAAACAACTAAGTTAGAAGTGGGATGCATTCATTAACCCCTGCAAATAACAGATGGGAATTAAGTACAGGAATTTTCTCAAAGGAAATCCCATTTGACAAGAAAGAGCTTCAAACTAACTAACTGAAAACTAACTATTTATATTCACTAGCTTGGAAATATCTCTCTCTTAAATTATAAATAGTATTGACTGCCAGTATAAAACACTGCTCCTTGTAAGGCCACATACCTTCAAGCCTACATAAAAATGTATTTAATCTATAGTTTGAGTGAAAATGACAAAAAATAATAGACAGCTAAAGGTTAAAGCTGCTAATATTTCACTCATAATCCAAACCTCATTACTTCCTAATAGAAAGAAAAATAAAGACGAAGACACAGCTTTAAGTTCATATTTCTTATCTACTATTATTAAATTAGACTTTAATGTGAATTAAATTTAACTTTTCTCTTTACTAAGTTCATGATAATGTGTCAAAATAATTGGAGATATTTAACACGGTTGCCCATTACGTTGAATAATATTTTGGTTCCTTTTCAAAATAGATCATCTTGATCAGAGAAAGAATGATTACAGGCATGACAAAAAACTTTCAAATAGGGTCAGAATGGTGTCTGGCTAATTAAAAAAACTGAATAAAACTCATAATTTTGGAAAGATTTCACATTTGGACAAAATTTCCTGTGATGACAGATTTAATTACAGCTGACAGATAGGGTCTAGACATATAATTCAGATTACCTTTCAGTAAGAAAGCTTGTTTATTCAACAGGCCACTCATTACATACTCATAAGCACTCCACTTCACTATAATGCTTGACTGGCCCACGTGTAACATGTTTAGAACCTTAACAACAGTATAGCATAATTTTTAAGTAATTGTCTAAGTCAGAGTGCAAATTTACTGAGGTTTCAGTTGGGATAGAGTTAACTTTCTTACTGAAACAACACCCAGGTACTTTAATTAAGATGAAACCATTTCTTCTTGATGTATTATGATAGTTACCATGTAAGCTAGTGCCTGCTCAAAGCAAACTCATTAAATTCAACAATCAGTAAAGTACCATCAGCAAAAATTCTGCATTTTGGAAGTTGCTTTAATGCTAAATTTCGTATGTCAGGTTGTAAATATATGTATGTATATATGTTACAACAACTACCTTACAATATTAATTGGTTTCCTTACAGGTCTGTGAATGAAAAAATCCTAGAAACAAAGTATTATTGTAATATTTTCTGGAAAAAAACCCAGCTTTTTAACCAAAAAAGTCTATAAATACATACACATTGAGTGGTAGTACTTGCAACAAAATCTCAATGTATTCTCACAACAAAGTACTCTTTCAATTTCTGTATAGGAGAAAAAATGTGCACCCTGGCTAAACAGAATACTGATCAAGGAACCACGGCAGATCACAAACGGATATTTTTGAATGCCAAAAATATGTCTGGTAGCACTATGTTTCAGAACTGTCTGCCACACACACAAAAAGATTATGTTAGATAGATAAAATTTAAAGAAATCCTATAATAAAACCTCTGACATATGCATTTAGAAATGCTATTTTCTTTCTTAGACCCAACACCCATAAAATCTTTGTCTATTGGGTGACATAATATGTAGCTATCGATTTCTGATGGGGTTCAATCAGGATTTATTGACCTGAGAGTGAGATACTGATCCAGTCAGAGAAAGATAACTTACTACCTAGAGGTACAATAAATCGTATAGTTGGCTGAAAATAGAAGTCTGTGTTGTTCCACTGTTACAGTTGCACTGCTATCAAGAAAATTATTACGGAATTAGTGAAGTGGTGTTGCTTCTGGAAAAGAGGCACCCTCACAGCACAATAAATTAAAAAGCATCACAGTAAGGTCACAGAAAACATGAAATACAATCACTCCCTGACAGGAGGCAATTTTATAAAGTTGTTTCTCTTTTTTGATTTGATTGAATACATTATTCTGCAAGGTGGTCAGCCTCTGATTGGATGTTATTAGTATTGAACAACTCTTGATTTGAAATTGAAGCTTGCCTGCATTTGAAAATATTTTGAATTTAAACAAAGATCACATTTGAAAAGACAAGGACTGACTTTTTAAAAGTTTAACTGCAGCAAGACTTAATTCAGAATAACTCCACCTATATTTTGTGATCAGCCTTGGGAAAATCGGGACTACAGTTGCAGATCCCACCCACAGTGATGGAAATTACACAAGTTTATAAACAAAGTCAGAAGTACCACAATTTGATACACCTTTGTATTGCAAACTTTTACACAGGGTACTCTAAAAAAGGAAAACAAAACCTGAAAGCCAACAGATCCTGTTTCCTTTTCCTCTTTCCACCTATCATTCTCATCTATAACACTAAAAAATGCAAGAATAGCCTCTGCTTTGTACTTTCAGGTTTCCAATTTTCATTGAGAAAGTAAGGGATCCTATCAACTTACAACTTTATTTCTTTGATCAATCAGCAACCAGCTTAATAAACCGAACACAATGTTTTTATAGCTGCATAACGAATGTACAAATGTGCTCAAGTGCAGTTTAGATAAACTAAACCACACAAATTTGATTAAAGACTAAGTAAGACTGTATAACTAGGATATTTCAAGTGTCTCAAACTTCTAGGAAATCTGTTTATGCGTTGGCAACATAACATACTGTACTATTTTAAATTTAAAATTTACAAAAATTTCCACAATGGATTTTTTTACAGAGAGAAATATTGCAACATGTAAAATGAAAAAATAATAATAAAAAAAACATGCAAAATTCCACCTAGCTTTTTAAAATATTTTTTTCCCAAAAGTATTTTCAATGAACTTATTTGTCTGAATAATTAATTTCTGATCTACACAGGGTGTTAAAACAGACCAACAGTAATATCATAGAATTTTTCCCCATCTCTAGGGTTCTATCTAGTGCAGCTACTCATGCTATGTTGGCCTGGAATGTATCAAAAAAGTGGATTTCAGAACTCTTTTCTCTTTCTAAAGGACATAAAATTTTCTACAATTATTTCTGTTCTTGATTTACATTAAAAAATCATAGTACAATAATATAGACAAAAGATAATGAGACCACCTTGATTTACAATCTGGTACAAATAGTCAATGACTGTTTACTAGATGTATGTTCCAACTAATGATTTGAAGGTTTATTCAAATTTAATAAGATGTGAAATGATCACTAAAAAATAAACTTTCTACAAAAACAAACAAGGCTGTCTTCCTTAACGTGGCTGACCTTACATTTGACTATCACTGTACCTTCTGAATATGAATGAGAAATAAAAAAATATGATTCACTCCTCTGCTAACATTTAGGAGGAGTAAGAGTGCTTTTAAAAGTGCATAAGGAAGTAGGCTGCCTATTTAAAACCCAGTCCTTCACTTTGTTTAAGTACCTATCCCAAGGCTAAATAATCATTCTTGACTTAATTGTTCTTGAACACTACCTTATGGGCTATATAAAAGTCCCTCATTTCTAATTATTATGTTAAGATAAACAGAGATTCAGAGTAGTATACCAAGTTTCACTCTGAATTTCTTTCACCATTTTTCTTAAACCAAACGAAGCACAGAAACTTATTATTTTCCTGGTGTTTTCTATGTACATGCCTGTAGAGGAAGTCTTTCCTCTAAATTTAATCTGCAATAGCAAACATTTCTCTGTATGTGTAGCTCAGTTTTCTAAAACTCCATAATGACCTGAGGTAACAAGAAACAGTACACCTAAAGCAATTTACAGGTACCTACACATGCAGTAACTGATACGTAAACAGAAAAAGAACATTTCATCTCATGTACCAGGCAAGAACCTACAAAAATCCCTGTTATCAGGCCAGCCAGAGGGAATTCTAATCAGAGTGGACAGGAGCTTTTCCTGTGCAGAAAATGCTGCAATTATGGCTTGCCATGTTTGGTACTGTCAAATGTTTTTCTTGTCCATTCTTCTTAAGATCTTCTTTAAGTACATACGTGATGAACGTTAGCAGGAGCTTACATTGTTGATTTGGATCTGGTATAAATCCACATACTTCAAAGAAAGATAATGAAGCTATTGTGAATGACATTGGTAAAGAATCTTAACTTCTATTTTTAGGCAAAAAGCTTCTTACCATGATTAGGGCTAAATTGTCAATCTGGTTGATGAGTGTTCACTCTGCAGGTGTCAAGTTAAGGGGAACTTGTCTCAGGGAAGACTGTCTTATATGAACAAGGTTGTTTTTATAGCTCCTGAGAATCTGGTCAATAATTACACCTTTTTATACCATAACGTTTCTAAAACCATACCTGAAAAATAAATTATACATTCGTGAATCAGTGTGTTAGGGTGAGAAATACGAAACACAAACTGCATGTCTATGTGGGCCACTTAGGAAAAGACAATTCAATTCAAATCTCTCTACCTCTACTTCCAATTCACACGCATGTGTAAATTTTACACTGTCCAGAGTCTTTTACCTTGTCATCTCACTGGAGAAAACCCAGCATAAAAGTGAAGCCTGTTATCTGCTACAGGCACAAAGTGGTGCTCTAGTATACCACAAACAATAAGTACAGAAAATTACTTTATAAGCTAATGAAACTCAGGAGGAGAAATTTAGATCTGCATCTTCTGATATAAGAAAATTAAATAGGCCTAAATCAAGAAATGCCTACAGACAACAATGTATATCCTGGAGCTAGTATAGTTATTTGCAAAACATAGTCGTTGTAACTCTCAGGAAAGAGAAAATTAAAGCCAAGCATGCATATACTAAGGTATTTCATTTTCCAATAAATTGTATAGCTATTTTTCAGCTGTATTTGAGTAGGTCAGCTGGTTATGTTAGAAAACATAACTTCCAATATATAATCAAAGAGAAAGTGGCAATGGGGCATAGTAGCTGCTTATGCATCAGTTGAGGTCGCCCATTTATGTCAACAGTATCTTCTTAATTTTGATTAGAACTTCTTGGACACTTGCAAAACTCACTTTTAGTAAGGAACATTTTCCTGTATATAGTACAATTGCCAGCTTGACCTCAGAGGATATACTGTCCTAATAAATT
Source organism: Thinocorus orbignyianus (assembly GCA_013400375.1). NCBI lineage: Eukaryota > Metazoa > Chordata > Aves > Ciconiiformes > Thinocoridae > Thinocorus > Thinocorus orbignyianus. Next base: position 462,064 of record VXBW01000258.1, read on the forward strand.
ATTTTTAAAACTTTCAAAGACCTAGTAAAAAGCTGTATTTGGATTGTTAGGAATCTGAACAGTAAAACTTAAAAACATATTTTGACAGGCATAAAACTTTTGCATGGTGATCCATTAAAGTAATAGAATATGACTTAGGTTTTTTTATGGACTGTGTTGCAGAAGCCGTTTAAGAAAGACCTGAGAACAGACTTTTATTACGCTTTTTAGAATATGTCATTTATCAAATAGACAATGACACATATATCCTCAGAATCTTAAGATAATTTAATGGTTTATACATATATAGTTTGCAAAGGACACAGACTATCACTTTGCTTTGAACAAATTATTTTTTATCAAGAGCAAGATACTAAAAGTTTCTAAAAGCTGTCTTTTCTATTTTTGGTCCTAGCAAAATTATTTTCTTTACACAATAGCAAGACAATATAGATAAAAAGCATAATTTTCAAATCTGCATGCCTCAAAACAGTCATTTAGAAACATGACCTGCAATTAATTGTACCCACTTGTCCCTGAGAAATTACACCTAACACTGGGCAATAGTACTTCGAAATATTGACTTTCACCACCAGTTTTTTGTATCTTAAAAACTGATTTTCAGAAGAATACAAAGGACGTGTTTAAAGATTCAGTCTTGCTGTGTAAAACAGGGGAAAGCGATTAGCCTTGCTAAACCCTACAGTTGAAAGTGTGAAATAGGGGTTCCATCATTTATTGTGTCATATCTTTGATAATGTTACCACATATCAATTATTGATAATTTATGTCTGCATAAATAATATTGGCAAAATGGTTAGCAATACATTTAGGATCACGGTCCAAACAGCCCAGTGGTGGCCTATCATTTGGCAGTCAGTCCATCTTCCCCATCAGTGCCAGGTGAGAATCCTAAACTGGGACTCCTCTGTCCTGGGAACAGGGTGGATGCCCATGACACATATACCTGATGAACTGACTTTTGGCTGCATGTGCTTCTGGTCCAGAGCTCCTTCCAATACTTACGTGCAGCAGAGTCATGATGCACAGCAAATACTTAGTGACAGAATGCAGTCCTGGCCAGCTGACTCCAGAGCAACCTCTTTGACATGTAACTATCCTCCCTTTACATTTTCAAGCCCTAAAAAGCTGCTGCTCAGAGTATGACTGTCGCAGTTCATACACAGAATGTCATTATTTCTTGATTTTCAGGAAAAGCTCTACACTTTAGAGCCCAGAGACATGCTATGTCTTCCCTTGCAAAATCTGTGGTCACAACTTTGTGCGTTTTGTAAGTCCTCACTATTTATTTGAGCTTTGCACATCTAACACAGAAGGAAACTTTTTTAAAGTCATCCTAATTCTAAATAAGTGTTCCCAGAGACATATTTAAAAGGAATTTATAGTAGAGGACTGAAGACATATCTGGGTATGACAGTCCTGCACAATAACCATAAATTCTCATAAATCTGTCAAAATAGATTTTTTTAATTTTCTGTTGTAAGACTACTGTTAATATAAAGGCATAGGAAAAAGACTGACTTGTCAGCAGGTGGGATTTATGAATTCATTCTGTATTCTATAATGTCACAAATAGCACCTTGGTAATTATAGATCTGTTTACTGAGTTTGCTGAGTGCAATATTCAAAGGGATATGATGAGTGAACAATACGAAAATATATGAAGAACTTAACCTTCCCTAAAACTCAAAAAAAGAGTTTAATTTTTTCTGGACCTTCATACGATGATGTAAAGGCTGAATTCCAGAGCTTTGTTTCAGTCCTTCCACAAGCAGTGATCCACAGGAGAAGTCAAATCTCAAGTAAAAGAACATCTCCCAATTACCTGTGGATGAATGGTTTCCAAAAAGCCAAACTTACACACAAAAACTATTCTACCAGTCTTCCTCTGTAACCACCAGCCAAAACTTATTTAGCTCTCAGAAATGTTTCAGAGCTCCAGTGAATCTTTCCATTAAGGTATTTCCAGCCTTATGTGTCCTGACAACTGTGTTCTGGTTGTCTAGCCAATGCAGAACATAATAATGTGACGATTATCTGTCTCTAACGATTGCTCTCCATGGAAGGACCATTGTGATCTCTGATATCAAACCCTAACTCCTTATGCAAAAGCATGTCAATCTCACCATTTCTCAGCGTGTACTTGGAGAACAAGCACAATTCCCAACAAATGGACAACAAAAGAGAATCCACACCATTGAACATAACAAATAACCTAGTTCGTTTAACAAGGATTGTAATGTAAGGATGCTCAGAATCACAGAATCATAGAATTGTCTAGGTTGGAAGAGACCTTTAAGATCATTTAAGATCACCAACCTAACCCTGATAAAAGTCCCATCACTAAACCACATCACTAAGCAGCATGTCAAGCTGACTTTTAAATACCTTCAGGGATGGTGTCTCAACCACTTCCCTGGGCAGCCCATTCCAATGCTTGCTAACCATTTCAGTGCAAAAATCCCATCTGAATCTCCCCTGGTGTAGCTTGAGGCCATTCCCTCTTGTTCTATTGCCTTTGACTTGGAAGAAGAGACTAACCCCCACCTCTCTACAACCTCCTTTCAGGTAGTCGTAGACATCAATGAGGTCTCCCCTCAGCCTCCTTCTCTCTAGGCTGAACAACCCCAGCTCCCTCAGCCTCTCCTTATAAGGCTTACTCTCCAGACCCCTCACCAGCTTCACTGTCCTTCTCTGGACCCGCTCAGCACCTCAATGTCTTCTTTGTGGTAAGAGGTCCAAAACTGGACACAGTACTCAAGGAGAGGCCTCACTGGTGCTGAGTACAGGGGGATGATCACCAATCAGTACTACACTATTCCTGACACAAGCCAAGACGTTGTTGGCCTTCTTGGTCACCTGGGCACATTGCTGGCTCATGTGCAGCTGGCAGTCAACTAACAACCCCATGTCCTTTTCTGCCAGGCAGCTCTCCAGCCACTCTTCCCCAAGCCTGTAGCACTCCAAGGGGTTGTTTTGACACAAGTGCAGGAACCGGCACTTGGCCTTTGTGGAACCTTATCCCATTGGCCTCAGCCCACTGATCCACCCTGTCCAGATACCTCTGCAAAGCCTTTCTACCCTCCAGCAGATCAACACTCCCACTCAACTTGATGTCGTCCTCAAACTTATAGGATGTACTCAATCTTGTCCAGATCATTGACAAAGATGTTAAAGAGTACCGGCCCCAATACTGAGCCCTGGGGGATACCACTTGTGACTGGCCACGAACTGGATTTACCTCCATTCACCATCACTCTCTGAGCCTGGCCCTCCAGCCAGTTTTTAATGCGGTGGAGAGTACTCCCATCCAAGCCATGGGCAGCCAGTTTCTCAAGGAGGATACTGCGGGAGACTGTACCAAAAGTCTTACTAAAGTCCAGGTAAACAACACCTACAGCCTTACTCATCCACCAGGCAGATCACTTTGTTATAGAAGGAGACAGGTATCTCTTGTGTAACTTTAATTTTAGAAGTCTGTAGAACTAATTGTTTGAAATGGTTAGGAAAAACACCAACAGTTGTGGTAGTCAAACTGTCTGACAAGGCTTGGTATAGCAGCACAGGCACTGGATAGCATAAAATGCAAACACAGCACACTTAAAAACTGAAGGCAAACTGAGACCTGCTTGACAAATCGAACATATAAATACAATCTATTCCTTTGGAATGGGACTTCAGAAAAACTGTATTATAGAATTGTCACGCACTGTATTCTTTTTCTTTTTTCCATATTTTTTATTTATTTATTTTAAACTGCCAGCCCTGCAATTATAACCTTAAGTCTGAAAGCTACGCAACAGTTTTTTGACTTGTACCTCGTTATTAAGGCTGCATTTTCTCTAGAGGAAATAGAATCTATTTTTAATGGTGCAAAATGGAAAGCAAAACAATATATTGCTATACTACGCATATATTTTAATGGGCAGTAGCAGTGAAATGATGCTGTCTGATGTTCTGGAAGTGCTTACACAAGTACTTAAGAATTTCCACCAACTTTCAGTGTCGTTCAGCTTCACTCTGAGCAATTCTAAAGAGCAGAGGGTCACCTCTGAACAGCTTATTCAGGAAAACAGCACATCTCAAGAAATCCACTGAAATACTCTGCAACACCTTAGCACAGATTTTTCTTCATGTCAGAAGTCATATTTAGATTATTTAAACACCGCACCAGGTCAAGAACTATGAATACTTCTGCTTCGTTAAAAGGACCATTTTTTCTTCTTGTTTGTTTTCTTCTGTGATTACCTATCTTAGTTTGCAGCACAATGAAGTTCCCACTTCCCTGCTTATGAATAATACAGTGAACTTAGTACAATGAGCTGCTTTGAGCAGTGGGAATACTGGGTAAAGCATAAAATGCAAGCGTTATCAATAACTCATGCAAAAAAAACAGAAGGATTCATCTTAAAAAAAAGGAAGAGGGAAAGAAAATACAAGAAGGACACCATATTCCCTTCATGCTTGTATGTATGTGTGTGTGTACCTATATCCAATCCCTTCCTCCCTGTTTTTGAATTGCTGAAAGGGGGGATCATGAAAGGAAAACATTTATCATGTGATATTCTAGCCTCCATTTTTCAAATTTACATAAATGGGAATCTTACAATGAAAACAATGCTTCAAGACTAAACCAAAAACTTAGGGTTACAAAAATCACTGTGGCAGCAATGAAAATAATACAGTCTCCATTATCCCTTTCTCCAAAACATTTACCCGACTGAATTATTCTTTAATCTTTTCTTGCATACGATCTTCAAGGATATCAGTTTCAAATACCAAGTGTTCCTGCTATAAATGGATCTGCCCAAACATAAAGTAAAAGAATCACAGAGAATCAAGTATTTGTGTCCTATAAACTACATTTGAAACATTATTGACATGTTTGTCTAACACATTTTAAAGACATCCATTAAGAAAGTTGGCACCTCTTAACCAGGAAATCTATTCCAGTCTTTTAAAAGTCCCATCATAGTTTTCCCTAATGACTAGCCTGAATCTTTCCAGCTACAGTGTGAATTCATTTCTTCTTGTTCTATTTTCCATAACAGTGAAATTTAGTTAGAAACAGATGGGCCAGATTACAGATCACTGACTATAAACATTTTGGAGGGGGTTAGTTTCTTGATTTATTTATTAACTATGTTTTATTTAAGTAGAGATTCAGTTACTTCATTGACAATCAGAACCTAAATTTAAAATAAATTTAATTAGAAATTTAATATGAAATTTATGTAGAAATATGCTATTTAGGGTAGCACAATCTTCCCTTTTTTAAAAACTATTTAATAAGAAGAAAGGCTAATTTGGTATCTTACTTTGCAGCTTGTCTGCTAGAAATATATTTCACCCTTTTCACAGTTGTGTTCACTGACAAGTTGTAACTGTAGCACACACTACATTCTCCCATACAGCTGTTGAGAAACACTAAAATAATTTTCCAGACCATTAGGTGCATCCCCCGCCTAAAAGACTGGGATGCTGATAATAACACAGAGATAATTCAAACAAGTACATGCAGGTGCCAACTTGTCAAATGGCAAAACACTGCAAGGATAATGGGTTTTCAGTCATCACTTACAATCCTCTACTTGAATGCAATGTTTGTATTGAGCATATATTTCTTCTGTGCAGCTGGGATATTACTGCACCACAACAGCAGAGTATTTGCAGAGCCAAAAAATTCTAGTTAAATAAGCTGACTTCAGCAAGGAATTCTGGAGGGAAGGAGAATTCCCCACATTAAAAGCTAAAAAGCTAAAATCGTATCGTTTCTCAGGTATAAACTATATGATTATGTTCACATGTATAAACGAATACGGAACTCAACTAGAAACAACCATCATTTGTTTCATGACATTTCATGACTTTCTTAATTCATGTGTAAAACATCATCATCATTATTTTGCAACAGACACCACAGCAAGTGAAATACTAAAAACAGTATGCAGAAACCTCAGTTTACAACTTCAAAAACAATCCCTCTGATGTGCATTTTTTTTTCCTTAGGAAATAACATAGAAATTCCTGTTCCTTAAACCATATTCACTGTATTCTTTTCTCTCCAATTTCATTTTCTGTTCGGTAGAAAAACTAAAGTTTGTCCACAAACAAGGCAGAGATTCAATTCCCCTTTCTCTGAAAGCTTTCAAATTTGTTCTCAACTGTGAAGTTTGTTTGCTTGATGATATTAGCTAGATATGTTGAAAGCTGTGAAGCATAGTATCACTTACAGTTAGTTTTTTCTTATCAGTACTTCAGTTACTGATAGTATTCCTTCATGGACATGTAAAATAGGTGTCTGATTCAGACTCGACACTATTTCTGACATATCTCAAACATATTTTGAAAATGTTTAGAAGTTTGAAATAGTGAAATACTTCCGCATTCCCAGTCAGGATGAATGTAAAACAATCTCAGGAATCTTTATGAAGAAGAAATTATAAAGATCATCAATACTGAAGACCTTTATTTTAGTAATGTCAAATTCTTTTGAGTTTAATTCCCATTTACAACCATAAAAATAATGTATTTCAAAAATCTTTTTAAAAAATAAAACTGACTCATCTGTGTGAAGTGTTTTACTATCAGTTATCCAGGCTTTTTCAATAAGAATGTATTTTATGAGGGAGTCATGTTCAGCTGTCATGGAAACCTGTATACATTCAAAAGCATGAGAGAATTTTTTTTGGTCACAAAATTCTTATTTTTATATCTTGGTCACTTTGTGACAAAAACATGCATGCAAGTAACTAAAATGTTTGAGTATTGCAACCTCCTGCCAGAGGTGACTGTTGACAGCTTTATGGGAGTTTTTATAACTAGTACAGAATATGGCATGTTGGCTTGAAAAACTGTTCAGCCATCATCCCTGTCTTTCAGGCTGGCTGTCTAGAAGGTGGTAGATTAACTTTATATCGTTAAAGTTATTTTTTGTTAAAAGCCTTTTATAGCATAGCCCCAAGCTATCTATCAGACCTCCTTCTTGAGTCTTGTTCTGAGAGGTAACTATGCTTATATAAAAGTTGCTCTTTACAGATCATAGCAAAATCTCCCATTTTAAAAGAGGTGATTTTATATGTGCTGTCATATTTGCTTAGATTTATCACTCCTATCACTTCCAATCCCACTCGCCCTTCCCCATCTTAAAATTATAATTATTTTCCTTACTGACCACAGTATTTTTTAATAAGCCTTCTCCAACACTGAAGAGTCCTGATCGTCAGTTTTGCTTAGCTTTTAAACCTTTGAGTTAAGCAGTAGGGATGAGTTGTTACTAAAAAGTATTTTATATATTACAGATGATGTAAAATAGCAGTTGCATTGGAACACACAATATTGGAGAAATACTAGCACATAACCACATCTTAGCTTTGCAGCTACAGCCTATTACAGTCTCTGGTGACAAATACACTTTACAGCCGGAGGTCCAAGACACAGTAAAAGCAAAGTTTGTGCAGTACTCTTCTCAGTGACTCTATCAGGAATAAATCCAATGTAAGTGCAGAGACTAGAACTATATAAGCCTGAAATAAATGAAACAAAATAAAAATTCAAGGACTGTGTAAGCTTACTGCAAAACTGGCCATGAAGTGCATTACAAATACAGAAAAAGACTATACTCTGGTGAACTTTAATACGGTCTTTTTAAATTAAACCACGTACATGTCTGAAGTTGGGGGAAATAGACTTGCAAAATGATTATTCCATTACACAATGACTAGTTTCAGCAACATTTTGCTTTATTTTAGCTTTCCTTGCTAATGTATCTGCAGTTGATAAGAATTCTTGTGGGTTTTTTGGTTTTGTTTGTTGTTTTGTTTTGTTTTTTATTTTAATAGTGATTGTTTGATGTTATTTATAAGAATCTGGAGGAACACTAAAAAGGAAATTAGTGGTTTTCCTCCCATATTTCTTATGAGAACCATATCTACAGAACGTAAGGTTTTTTTCCTTTCAATACAGGGGCAGAGATGAAGGGGCTATACATATTGGCTAAATGTCACAACATGCAACAAGAGAAGGTGTTCTTTAAAAGCAGCTAGAAGTCAGCCACCCCTGCTTCTCTAAAGATCAGGTCACAGTACAGTGTGCTTAACTGTGCACATCAGTGAGAGAAAAGAAGGGAAAAGGCGCTGATATAGTGAGTTTATTCATTCCCCACTAGACCACAAGTTGCTGGGACTGAATTCTTGGGCAGGAGAAATTTGGGCTTTTTTTCACAGAACATATAACCTCTTAAACAGATATTTAATCTTTTATGAGTTAATATATGTATCATTTGGATAATAAGTAATATCAGCTACTGGTTGATAAACAATGCTTACATGAACACTGCTCAAAAAACAAACTGGTTGTCATTTTATAACACCTAAGTGCTAGTTCCCATCTAATCCTTTACACTGAAGAACATTTTTATTTACTCTTCACCCCCTCTCTCATCTACACTCTGCTTTTCCTCCTAGGGCACTAATGCACTTAGTCTAAAATCCAGTAAGTTAACCAAAGGCAGGCACTGGCTGATACATTCATCATACTAATTACGTGTTGCATGGTATGTTTCTCCCATCAAGTACCTCCTACATGTTTGATACGAATCTTTCAAATGAAAAAGAAGAAAAATGAAAATAAGTCTCAAAGCCAAGCTGTGTAAATGAATCACCTATCCTAGTGTCACTGAATCAATTAATATCTTCTATCATCTTCAGAAAGTGCTGCCATAACAGGCAGACTGCAACAAATTACACCAGATATTCCAAAAAGCAATTTCTTCTTCCATTTAGGATTAGAATGTAGGTAAATTGACCTTAATCTACATGTTCACAGTGTAAGGGAACAGGTCACTTTTCTTCCGTAAACCTTTCAAAAAGGTTCTGAATGGCTTGCTAGCACAAACCAAGGTGTAATTGAAATTCTGGTTGAGAAACTTACAGAGGAATGTTTAACCGAGGTGTAATTTCTATGTAAAGTAACTTTGCCTAGATGCATTAGTGCTTCATATAATTTAAACAGCAGAATTGACCTTGTATCTAAATGGATTTAAATATAAAGTCAACCCATACAGTGTCTTTTCAAGTAAACACATCTGCACCAATATTTCATTATCATATTCAGTATCTCTGTTTTAGTTTCCCAAAAGTGAGTAATCATTTTTCCATCAAGTAGATCTCTGATTTCTTTTTTATAGCATATTGCCAAAATTCACCTGACAGTGTATCCAACTTCCACACTCCAGACCACATTCTAACAACAAACCCTCCTCCCTTTTCTCTGTTAGTTTGGAAAAATAGTATTTTTCAGAATAAGTGTAAGAGGACTGGTATTACATCTGGGAAAAAAAAAAAAGCCTAAAAGGTAGGAAAGTTAATTTCCTGCTGTATTACCAGTCTTTCACTGTAGGCTTGTGTCAGATACTTAGACACAACTTGCTTCTGAACACAAAGGTACTTCTATTTATCTTTCAAATCTTGTCAGGTTTTGTTTCTCACCTGCTTCTGAATGGAAATCAAGCAGTACGTTTTTAGCTGTAACTCTTCACAATGTAGGTACTGACAATCATAAAGAATACCCTGCTTTCATTTGCCATTTCAGTTAGCCTAATGATCTAAGAGAGCATTCACTAAGTTGATTGAACACCTGGTGTTTAAAGTTGGCAACTTTCAGCACAAGATCCATGACTGGAAACTGCATGAACCACATGCAGCTTTGCTGATGCATATAAAAAGCTGCAAAGCCGTTTTACGTAAGCTTTCCTTGTGTGATAGCTGAACTATGACACTGATTTCTTGTTTACACTGTGCAGACCAGGCTTATGTTGCATGGAAGGAGAAATAAGAAATCTGAGCTCTGGCTTTTTTGTCTTCCTGTCTTCCTAGCAGGGCCCACGCTTTTCCTTGTCAGAATTCATTTTTCTGAAATCTGTCCATATCATAACATATCTGAGATTGCCATTGACAGGTTTCTTGGATGATGTTCTTCAACCTTCACTCTGTCTTAAATAAACAGAAAGAAATACCACTGCTTCATTCCTTATTTTAGTAGTCAAGGCAAGGGATAGAATTAAAATCCTTTCTACCCTTGGGCCCCTAAGTACTCCACTTGGGGCTATCTTTAATATATGACCCACTCACGTTTTGGATGCTTAAAATCAAAGCATAATTTCATTATTGAACAAGGTAGTAAACCAGTCCACCTTTCACTGACTGTTTTTAAAAGGACAGCTACCCCATCTGCATTATCTAAACTATGAACAACAAAGGTATTTCACATCTAAATATTGTGATAGGGTTCTAAAAAACATAGCATCCAAATAGCTACAAATCTAGCAGATAGAAAAACACAGAAAGGACAGTGGATTTCAGGAGTTTTCATATAATTTTCATTTTGAACATGCCATTTGTGCATTTGGTGTAGTTTCCCCCTTTGCAGATGGTACATTACCACCCCAGTAATGGAATACCTTCAGAGCCAAAACACAAATTAAAAATTCTGGCAATATTAGATTAAAAAATGTCAAAGGAGGAAAAAAATAAAGGACAGTATCCAAAGGAAGTGTAAGCGTGCCATTTTTGGCTCTCTTCAGAAATAAGCAATGGTTCATGGAAGTCTTTAACTCCCCTTTCATTCTCCTTCTTTCTGTCCCAGAGGCCTCATATGACTGCAACCATCCTCCCAGCTTGGATACAACTTCAGGTGTCTGCCAGAAAAGGATGCTTTTGAATGACACACAGTATTCCCAAGCTCCAAGCGTACATTTGGTTTCTCTGCAGTAGTGAATATTTATATAAAGGGTTTTGTCTGCAGTGGAGCAGGGAGGAGGGAAATACTGCTTTGATTTTTTTGTTGGATTTTTGTATTCTGTCAAAAACCATATTCATTTTTTTTCCTGAAAGAAGCAATAAAACAAATAATGCATTTCGATTTCTATACAAGCTCTGTTCATTTACTGTAGTACAAATCACTGCCATATGCAAATCCTCTAATTACATTCCATTCTATTTAGAGCCACTATATCTATTCTTTACACACATATATAGAGATAAGTCTCAACATACTGGTTTTTAATTCCTTTTGATGCTTTTAAGTACCTTCCATAAACCATTACCTAAGCATGGTAGCGTGAAACGCTATCTGTGAAAAATTCTTAATTCTTTTGTGCTTTCTATGCAGACATCTGCAGGTATGCAACAGTAGGGACATGAAAAGTCTGTGTGATTGATTGCTTAACTGTGAAGTGGATGCCACCTACATCAACAGTTGCCAGTAACTCTATTCTTAGTACAAACAGCATGCAAGTCACATTTATGTCAGACTGTTTCTTGGGTAGACAAGCACCATACTGAGCTGATCTTCTTGTTTACAGAGAACTAATGTCCCTCAGGCTTGGGGTTTTTTTTTGTTTTGTTTTGTGGTTTTGAGGGGGTTTTTTGATTGTTTGATTCTGGTTTTGGTTTGGTTTGTTGGTTGTTTTTTTTTTCCCTCTAATTTTCTAAGCTAGGATAAGATGAGAAAAATGAGAAAATTTATCTTAGCAAAACACTCTTTCAAGTCAGTTGAAGCTCTATCATTTTAAGAACTGACTACTTGATACATTCAAGGTCAGGAACAAACTCTTTACACACATGAATGTCCACTTGAAAAATCAGGCAATACATTTGAATCCAAACGCTCTCCTTTAATGTAAAGGAGAAACTACTCAGGTATTAAAATACCCGGTTCTTCTTTGCTTTTATGTTGTTGTTACCGGCTAATACATAGATCTTGGATATATAAGCCAAAAAAAAAGACAGTATGCCTTACTGGTCCTCTTCTTTTTGCTAATGAAGGTCTGTTCGCTAGTAATCAGCAAATTGACACTGTCACGGTGAAAGAGTTCCACCATGCTGATGGAAAATTATTTGATTACAGTGAACAGAAAGTATTCGTGAATAAGCGGAAACAAACATAGATTTATGAACTATTTTTAAAATGCCTATTTATAAACAGATTTTTCCTGGAAGCCATGCATGCAAATATTTTTGCAGGCATACTATAGAACTGAAATAAAAATCCAGTCTATAGAAATATAAATTATCTTAGCTTTCCACTCATATCCTGCCTTTACAGCTGCATCAGTATATTAAGGTGTGTAACACTATGGGCAGGTTGGCTTCAGAGTTTATGCAGTAAGAAAGTTGGGCTTTTACAAATCTTAAAAAGAGCCCACTGTACAGTGACATGGCTCATACTGTGAACAGCTGAAATGCTTTCTCATAGTAAATATTCCATGCATTCCTTATGACAGCTCAGGTAATGCTGGAGGAGCTGTGTGACACTGTGAAGTTACACGAGTAGCCTGTTTCTCATTCCTAGTGCTGCCATTTCACGTGTTGCTTCATTGTTGAAAAAAGCATCTCTATCAACAATGGTTATGCTAACTGCATACAATTATTATGCTTGTTGAATTAATTTAATTCACTAATGTAGCTGCTATTCTGTTCTCAGTGCTTTCTTTTAGAATTTTAAAATGTTATCCTGTAATTTGCTCATGAACTTTGTTCTTATTCTTGCATTTCTATGCATGCTACCATTACTGTCATATTAAGTGATAAGTTTAAAGACATTTATCCAAATGTCAGTTGAAAATACTGCTGTTAAAGACCATGCCCCTTTCAGTACATGACATACATACATAAATTATCTTCAAAATTTTCCCATTGCAACTCTAGGATTTGTCGTATTTGTACTTCTCAGCTACTCCTTTATTCTCCAGGCACTAGCTGGATTGCTCTGCAGTTGCCCCACTGGCATCACTTTGAGCTCGGGCTAGCCGAGCAGAAGAAGCTTTACCTTCCAGGCTGTAAGCAGTTCTTCCAGGGATCTCAGTCTTCCCAGTTGCTGCCTCACACTCTAGTCTCTCCTTGTTTCTCCCTCGCTAGCTCTCTACACACCTTTAAGTTTCCATGTCCCCACACACAAATTGGAGAACCTTTAACAGTAAGAGGTTTCAAACCCTTTTTAAACCATGTTATGCATTTGTTTTACAGCCTGAGCTCCGTTTTCCTTCACCTGCGAACACAGCCACAACACACAATTACAACAACTACAAAGGATTTAGGTACCTGTGGAATTAGCCATTGTAACAAGCAACGAACCACAAAGAAAAATTGAGCCCATACTCTAGGTATGAAATTATTGTGAATGCAAACCTCTCCATTAAACTACACACTTACCTGAACATGTGAGTTTAATCTTTTCACAAATTCAGAAAAACTTGATTTCACAAAGCTGGATGTGAATTACTGTTTTATTGTGCCTTATATTTTGAGTTCTCTATTTAATTCAAATAAGCAAACTGCAGCTCCCAAGTGGCATATGGTAAAAACATTATGAAGGTAATGTGAATGGAAATAACCTTGGACTCCCCTCTCTTTTGTAATATTCTTTGTACTTTGTACCCTGGGTCCCTCTTTGCCCACATTTGACTTTTTTTCCTTCAGCAGATTTCATGCCCCCACTTCTTCAACCATCTGGGTTTTTTTATGTGGTCTGACTAAGGAGAGTAGCTTTCCAGAAAAAATGTTTTATCTGAGGACATAGTTTCAAGGAACAATACTCTGAAACATGAGAAGTGTTTTCCATTGGAAAATCATTATATTAAGGATACAAAGTACATGTAGTACCCAAATAAAGAGAAGGAAAGATGGAAGGCTTAAAAAAAAATACATATGTTTGTTCTTCCATGTCATGATACATTTCGGTTTTTTAACGTCATTTGAAAAAAAAAAAAATACTATTTTTCAATTTGCTGCATCATTATTGTGGTAAGAGTCAAATAAATTATTAATACCTTGTGACTCGTTTCAGTGGTGTTTTCAATAATTTAAAACATTTCCATCAAAATGTCCATTTTTAATGCAAATATTATCAATTTAATTAATGTGAAAAGATTGGCTACTCTTTCTGAATCTGAAAAATACGTCACATAGCCACTATAATAATAATAAAAAGTTCCAGAATGAGGGTGGGGTTTCTGCTAGACTATTCCATGGCTCACCTTCCTGTTTTGGCATACAACACTCCACACTGTTTCAGCTTGAGTTAAGGAAGGTATAAAAATATGAAAGCGAGCCCCATACAGAGCAACATAAAAGGATCTTAAAGAAACAGTAATAATATTGCAACCAGCACACTAAAAATGGCCATCTAAATTGAGCGTACGATTCTATACCAAAAATAATTACAATTTCTCAGGTTATAGCAGGGAAATATATCAAAGCTTTCACAATAATAAGTAAAAGTGTTTCTGAAGTCTTCAGACAAATAGAAATGCTTGTAATTGCCTGTAAGAAACGCAGCCAAAAGCAGATCACAACAGTTACAATAATCTGGTTGGATTAATTTTTAATCCAAGATTTTTAGAGATGACCTACAGCAGCTTCTCAGTCATGTCCATTCTGTCATCCATAAAGACATCCAAGAATAGTTTTTTGAAGATCTGCTCAACAGTAAAACCCTGGAGCTCAAAATTACTAAATGTCTGTAAGAAACTGTGGTGGTTTCCTCAAACCAGGACAGAAACCTAAAACTGGGACTCACCATTTCCTCCTTTCTGGTCAAATGAGTGACAACAATTACTGTCCAGTTGTAACTTTCTTATAAAGCTTCAGCACAACGGTTTAGCACTTATATTTAGCCCTGTTTAACACAGCTGGAGCCCACTCAGGAAATCTGCTGACAATCTTTCTAAAAGTTCTTTTGGACACATGGAAATTGTGGCTCTTCAGAGGCTCAGAATCCAGTCAAACCTTCACGTACTCTTACCATGAAAACAAAATCTGTCTTTTTAGCTACAGAAATATCTTTCAGTTCCCACACACTCACTTCAAACAAGAAATGTTTACAAAATATGAACAATAATACAAAAAAGTAATTTTCTTCACCGGTCATATTCTTACAAACTGCTTTTGCTGAACTAACATAATCCCCAGACATAACAACAGTGACATAATGGATCATTTCAGCTTCAATAATAAAAACTAGTAAAGTCTGTACGACTTATAATGGAAATTATGGCTCCACCTTAACTATAGGCACTGCTATCAGCTCTTCCCAGACTATATTAAAAAACCCAAAACTTCTAAAAGCTAATATTTTCTTCCAGTTAGCAGAATTTGTGCTCTACATAATTAATTCAGAGTTATCAGCAGTCTAACCTACCTCCTGCCAATTGCAATTTCTAACTTTTAACATGTCACTTCTTATGTTGTGTTCTCAGTACTACACTCACATTTCCAACCAGCAAAATAGAAAAATATGATCATTACACACTACTTCATAATCAGTTACTGAATCATGGAAAACAAACTAACAACATATATGGAATATACCAAAACCACATCTGGTTGGATATTTTTAAGAGTCCTGAATCCTGTAATAAAAAAAAAAAAAAACCAAAACCAAAAACATTCTTCTATATGTTGGTGTCAATGAGTACTTCAATTCATGTATTTTACAGGGAGGAATTAAATGTCACACAAGAAATGGTGTAAAATTCTCAACTACAGGTAAAAATAGATAGTAATGCAATGAAAAGGTAAGGCAGATTAGAAAATCCTAGTCCCTAACATGAGTTTAAAAGCACTGCTCCTTTTTAATCTATTACTTCTTATACTCTTCCTGTGTGGTACAACCCTAATAAAAAATAATTTTTCAGTAATAATTTAAGATCTTTATAAGTAAAATAGCTAACTTGAGAGAAAATGTAAAGGACATTTGGTTTTGATTTGTTATTCTGCTTCTGCCTAGGAATACGTGTCAGCAGCTACATAAATCATTTTTAATTTCAAGGCCTTGGAATACACCCTGAGGACTTCTGTGAGAAAGAAGTGATCGTCAGAGTCACAAGAAGAAAATACTAAAAATACAGCACTATTGTGGCTGTCATCTGGCAATGGCTGTTAGTTGCATTATTAATCGAAAATTAATCTAGAAGGAAAAATACCTGATTAGATTTTGACAAGCAGCCTAACACAGTGCTATGTGAACACAACAGATACCCAACAACTAAGGTCCGTGGAGGTTACAGTGTTCCTAAGGTCTTACCAGTGAGTCTTGATTCAAAGGTGGACAAAAATCCTGCAAGGTCACAGTTTAAAGCACATTCAAGTGAAAGATGTATGTGAGTCTTTCACTTCTTGGATGGTTAACTGATCAGCACAAATACAGTCAATTCCATGTATTTCAGTGTTTGTTTCCACAGAAAATAAGTGGTAATAGGTTTCTGATGCATAAACCACTGAAAAATTACTATTCCTAGAGGCCACTCCTATGAGAAACAAGAAATTAATTGTGCCTAGTACCTTTAATGAACCACACATCCTGAGAGAAGCATGTGGATGGTAAATCTATATATCAACCTCTCTTCCAGCCACGCCAAAAAGTCACAGACTAATTATTGGTGGTTACATTTGAATTTTTTTAAGATTTCACTTTGCGTGTGCTCTTCTCTGTAAAGAAGCAACTACAGAAACAGATGTTTCAAACGTTTTTAAAATTATTAGCTGCTGATTTTATGTACATTTGTTTCAACCGTTTCAGCAATCCAGATTAATTAAAAAGTAATAATAGTATTCCCTTTGCAAGACTTTTGTCATGGAAGTACTACCAGGAATCAAGAAGATTCTACTTGAAGTGGAAAGACAGAATTCACAAGAATGATGAATATTTAAAAGATATGTCAAGAAACAATTTTTTAAAAAGATTATACAAGACAAGTTCAATTGTACTACGCATCTACTTAATATTACATTGTACTCACTCTTAGTTTCCTAGATTAATAGGAAGTGGTGTCTCAAAAAACCCCAGATCTACAAGCTAAATAGGATATTATTGTTTTCTGTACTGCAATGTATAATTATGTTAAAGTTATTAACTGTAGCATAACAATTATTAACAACAGCATAACCGTAATCTACGACTTTCAGAAAAAAAATGCATTTTTCCAGTATCTTTTTTTATCTTCTTTCATCTTTTGTGATGGCTTAAAGATAAGATTTTTACATTAGAAATTTATATATATATATAGCTAATAATTTGTGATGGCAGTGATTACACAAAATAATTTGCAGATACATTTTATAGCATTTTTTAGTGCATTGTATTATTTTTTATTCCCTCAGTATACCTTGGAACTGTTGTTTTATCAGAGCATTCTGAAACTCTTGCAGAACTACACAACTTTGAGGTTAGAAGCAAGACTTTTGGAGTAATTTCCAAAAAATGATATGGCACTTTATGTCAGTTTTTCCAGACTCAGAAGATGTAACTGTTGGCATATATTCTCAGCACCATTGAGAATCCCTTGGCAATAGTATCACACCCGAACCAAATGTAATCTATTTAATAAAACAGAAACTTATCCAAAAAATATCCAGAAAGGTCGTTACCTGTGAGAACAGAGTTCTGTTAAAAAAGAACAGGATGAATTGTGTTTGCTTTTCCTAATTTAAAGCAGGTTTTTTTTTTTTTCCTTTTCTTAGAAAGAACAAAATAAGTTATTTAACATAAAGATATACACTTTGAAAATGGAGGCTTTTTCTCTACAGCACAGAAAGTTTCTGCATTTAAGGAAATGCAAAGAATCAGACAAGTAAACACACTCATATGTTCTTGTAGTGATTCTGTAGCTTTTACAGAATGATTAAACCATTTCACTATGATGTTAACGTTTTACCAGAACTGTTTACAAATGGATTAAAGCCAAGACTTGGGAAATATATTCAAGTGAAAGGATCTGCATTGGATTACCAGTCCTTGCTATTTCACCTTGAAGACAAAAATCTAGAGAAATTCTCATCATGAGAGATTTTGCAGGAAGAAACAGCCTTAGCTGGTAAGTCTCTCATTTTAGTTTCATCTTCCATTCAAGTAAAACCAACTTGCATGGTGGTTAGATATACAGGGAATTATTACACTTTCTGCCCGATCACTTTTAGATGCAATCTATTGATCTAAAAATATATTTCTTAAAGAACAGTTTGGGAGGGTGTAAAACCTCATTTAACCTACCCTCTGCCTTTAGGATTGCTCCCATGATGGCTATATCTGCTTCTGGGTCTACTAAATTCCAGGAAAGCTTTTACTCTTACACCTTCCCCTATATTACAGATGGAGAAGAATTTATCCTTGCAAACATCATAAGTATGCTCTCAAAATACTATGTAAGAGAAATACTGAGAAGGAAAAAGGAAGATCAACAGCATCTATAGAATATTTTAATATTGTAATCATGACTACATATACTGTAAAAAAATTCATGCTTGAATCCTGAAATGTATGCCAAGAGACAAAACAAGATAAAACTATGGGAAAAGAGAACTAAAAGCTTCCTTGGGGATGTGAATTACAGGCTGCAGGCTGGGCTGCACACTTTTGCAATGGGTCTGCTTCTCCCTCTTCTAATGTGACAATTTTCATTGACAGAGGCTTTATCTAATGTTTCAAATCCTGCATAAGGTATATACTGACTGAGATTATGAAAACTTTTTTTTTGGCCTGGAGGGGTGGGTTTTGCTCATGGGTTAAAAAACCTGAAGAAAAATATCCATCTTACAGATTTTTGTTGACAACAACACTTGCACTGCAGGGGCTGACAGCTCTGGGGGGAGCTGCAATGAGGTCCTGACCTGTCAACAGAGTGGGGAGGTTCTGTTAGTGGACTCCAGACCCTGACAAGCAGGATGGCAAGTCTATATGGAAATTTGGAAAGAGCGAATAAAGACAGAACCTTCAATTTGATAATGTATCTGTACGTATTTGTTCACTGAAACATTCCTGTTACAGACATGGTGGTGATTAATCTGACCCTCAGGAAATAAAAGATCTAACTCTTACTGCCATTCACCAATAAAGTCACTGAATACATGTACAAGCAACAATAAATTAAACAAAAACCAGCTAGTATCCTCTCCTGGGACTGAAGTTACAAAGTCTCGGGAAATCTGGTTATAATCTCTTTTAAGTTTTAAATTTACAAATATGCTGGCAAATCATAAAGACCATGGTTTTATGTTTGATTAGTACCTATCTGCAAACTTCAAGACCAAAGACCACTGTACTGCTGCTGCTGTTCCTGCTTGACAAAGACAGCAAGGGGCAAGTTCAGAAAAGACTGACACCACCTAAGGGAAACTGGGAAATGTTTGTTGGCGGTTTCTTGAGGTAGTTTCTTTTTCCATTAATATTGAGACAAGAACTGAATCACAGAGGTTTCCCCAATGTCACCTTTTTTGTATTTTAACATTGGTGTAAAATTGGTTCAAAATTACCTTGTGCTTGTTTGTTTCTTTAGTAGAAGGTCAACAGCTACTGAGGCTGTGCTAATTTCATAAAGCTTTTGTTCCAATTTTCTTAGGAGGTATCTCAACTGCAGTTGAACTGGTTTTGCTGGACAATATTTCTGGAGAAACTTTGTCTTTGTACATCATCTTTGGAAAAGCATCATCACACATTTATTGTTCTGTACGGTTTATTACAAGACAAGTTGTTCTCAGACACATTTATTCAGATTGTAACTGGAAATGTATGCACTGCTGTAAAACATGAAGACTGATAGGAAACCAGATGCATGCATATTTATTGATCTACAGTAGATTATGCATTAATTCTTAGAGTAGTTACATTTTTAAATCACAGGATTTGTGTGCATTATAAAAATCTCAGTTTATGTGCAACTACTAAAGGAAACAGTACCCTCAATCAATTCTATACATCTAATTTCCTTGTCACAACTCTGCCACTACTGGAGTTTTCCCCACCTCCAGTGTGAATTAAGCCTAATTTCTCAAAACTTGGAAGGCAAAAATGTGAATTTAATCAAAGTTATTATTAAAGCAACAGCATTATTAATACAATATATTTGTAAAAAACCTCATAAAATAAAGACACAAGAGGTTAAAGCCATTTAATAAATACATAATCAGTGTGTTGCCAACCATAAGCAGGCATCTCAGCATTACCAAAGTGGCAGATAACATAGCTCCTGGAATAGTACCTCAGTATTGCTCCCTCTCATTTTCATTGTCACCACAAAGTTTCATTACTACCCTTTAACTGCATTTCTGAAATTATTATCCTCAATAATACCAAAACTCACTAAAGCTTGTGAAAGGGAAAATTAAATTGGAAAAGAGAATGTGGATCAAGAAGCAGAGCTGTATATGAATCAGGGCACCTCTACAAAGTTCAACTTCATGATTTGCTCTACATCTTCATTTCAGTCCCCCAGCCAAAAATTTAGGGAGGTGGGGAGGAAAGAATGTTCAATGCCCCCGTAATTCTTTCTTGTAGAACTAGAGGTGCCAATAGCAACTTACTGTCTAGAAATATGACACCTGTTAACACAATTAAAGGCAATAAAGCCACTGCTTAATTCCACAACAAAAAAGACTGATCTGTAAAAGTATTACTAACGTGTGGACAGGTCCTTAGGGACAAAATATTTAAAGAGCTTAGTGCATTAATCTTCTGAGTCAGTGTCCTGGCTCTCATCCCAGATGAGATAAAAATTACAATAAAGTGTTTGTGGCCCTTTCCCTGAAGTTAAACACATTTTATCACACATGGAATTTAAACACTGTATTTAGGTGGAACATGAACCTTCCTTGTTTAAAAAAAGAGAACTTAACAATTAATGGTTTGCATATCCCATGTGAAAAGTTCAAAGACACAGAGAGAAACACCAGCTCAATTCTATTGTGGAAAAACAGACATCTTGGAGACACTTGCAATAGAAAGCTTTTTTTACACCAAAATCTTTAATCTTTGTAACAGACATAGCACAGTGACCTTCAGAAAAAAGCAAGCCTTTACAATCCTCAGTACACATGTCAAGATATGAATGTCTAGAAGCATGGAAAACCAAGCTCCATGAATGTTAACATTAGGAACTTTTTTCACATGTAATATGAAAATAAATGTTCACGTTAGGAACTAGCCACATGTAATTAATTTGGAGTTTTCACTAACCACTACAGTGGTCTGCAACAAAAGCACAAGTGAGATTTTGAAGGTTCATCACAGATATTTCCTTACCTAACTCAGACAGAATGTGTCACTAGCAAAATGTTATGATTAATGCAATTATCCTTACTGTTTTTTATAAGATTAAATATTGAGCAACAACAGTTTAAGAGTCCATGTGTAAAAACTGCAACAGCGGAGGTTAAATTTACTTTAAGATCACTACAGGAACTACAGGTATCAGCTGCAGTGTCTTAGTTGTGGAGTTAGAGAGACATTATAAAGTATTCCTTTAGACTAGAAGCATTCAATTTATGTAAGATACTTCTACAGACCTGTAAGTTCATTAAAATGATATTGGAGCCTCTCAGCATGAAGAGAAGAGATAGTCAAATACAGGATTCTCCAGTTTCAGTTAGCAGTCTACTACGAACCAATCTGCTTATCAGCAGGGGATCATTAACCCCCATAAATATGCTTGTTTTGAACAGATGTCACCAAGAAAGATAATTCAGCTAAAAAAATAATAATCCTTAGCATCAAAAATAAGGATGTTCATTCAAGGAAGCAGCAGAATTTGATTTCTGAAATGATTTTACTAATTGATATGATTTCCTATGTATGGCAAAGACATCGGGTCATGAAATGCCTTATCATTACTCCAATTATCACAGCAGATTCTTATCTGGGATATGACAGACCTACTAAAGCATGCCAAGGATGCTCTTCCTTTTTTTTCTACTGGAAACTCTATGCAATTCCTCTTTATGCCAGTGTAAGCTATTTTCTCTAAAATAAATAAATAAGGTAGACCTTAATCCATTACATCCATAATTATTGCCTCAGTATTAAAAGAACTTAATTTCAAAAAATGTTATTAGTTAGCATTTTTTAAAAACCATTAGTGTTTATTTATCATTATCAAATCTGTGAATAACTTTATAAAAAATATTCTTTTATTTTTATCTCTTATTTCCCAGAGGAATACATACGCAACCTTAAAATTATGCTATGCGTATTATACTGCCACAAAATCTGCCATTCCCATATGAACTGTAGCCAAGAACTCCTAGAAAATTGTAAGAGATGAGGACAGAAGTCTTGAACTTCAAGGATTGCTCATTTGGACTTAATGAAGTACATCCCTATATTTGGAGGCACCTATTCAGCTGCTGACTATGGTTTACTATTTGTATTACGTTCTCAGTCAGGAACAAAACTAGATAAGTAGCAAATAGGTCATTTCTTACAGGGATGCTTGAAGGCATCGTTCATATTATTGTGAAGACAGAAAACAGAGGGAGGTTGACACTTTTCTCACACTTCACAATTAGTCTGTACTAATTTACAGTGATGTTCTTTCATAAACAGGCATAAATATTTAGCTATTATTTAACATATTCAAGTAAAAAAAAATAACCCCAGCTGATATACATGATTAAGGACTTTCTAATACTACTGCTGTAACAGCAGATCATTATAAATACAAATAAATACAAATATCTACTCTTTTTCACAGTCATTCAATTCAATGATAAATGTGTTTCTCTCCCACCCCACCAGTGACTACATTTCAAGTCAAAGCTGCAAAGAATTAGGCTTTTACCTCGTTGCCTCACAAATGAATTCAGTGTCTGTTCTGTTCAGAAAGACTGATGCATCTGGGCAGACCTGTGTGTAGCTAATATCTTCCAGATATGGGTTTGCTATGTAGGCAGTAGAATTGGACTATGGGATTCACTTTCATTCCTGAAGCACGTGGCAACTGAAAGAGGGCTTCTATCATTGTTTAAATAAACCCCACAGTCTAATTTGAGGTTTCCCCAGGAAAAAACTATTAGCTTCTGGGATTGGTTTACTAGTTGATTGTTATGAGCCTCACTTGACATAAAGAACAATCCTCCATCAAGTTAATGGATCAAAAGACCTCTTGTTTTGGGAAAGGTGGGGTATTAAGTTTGTAACTCTCACTCCCAGGAAACATTCTCCTGTGTTTGGGGCATTTCATAAGCTGCATCTGATAATCATAAGATCCTTAGGTTTCAGAAAGGTTACATTCAGTCATGAATGTTTGGCCATTTGTCTGTCTCATTCCCTGTTTTGGCCCTTCTACCTCTTTCTTGTAAAGGAAGTTTGTGAATGTCAGGGTAAATTCAGAAAACTTCAAGATAAAATACAATTGAAACAGAACTGAGTAATTCAAGCCTTAGGAAAAATAGGTCACAGAATGGCTTGCAAATTCACAAGAGTGATGTTTTTAGAAAATAAGTGTCTTAAACTCCAGAAATTCAAAGTGAAATTTCATGGTGAAATGCTCTATTCTTCAAGACTTTCCCATCATTTCCAATATTCTACTTCTTCCCATTATATCGTGCCAAATTAAATTAAATGTTATTCTGGAATTATAAAAAAGCAACTTATGAATTCAAAAATTCTCCAGGTTTTTTTCGCTGTTTTACTATTTACTTACCTTAAAAGGTATTTTTTCTTTCACTATTTTAATAGACTAAGGTATCAGAAATACTTTCATATTCTATACCCGTATTAAAAACAGTTTAAGTTCATAAAGTGTTATTAAAACCCTGTCAAAGCCTAAGGCTTGGGGAGTGAAAATACCATCTGCTTCCTTTATAATATAGAACAGTGACATAACAATACTGTTTCATTTTGTGATACAGACCTGACACTGAGAACATCCATTATGATTCTTCACTGACTGAACAGCAGCTCCAGATGACAAGTTCCACACAATTATCAAAATAAAAAGTGAAAGGCCATTGCCTCAGAGTGACAATACAGAAGCAGGAATGTAGATCAGCATTGTTTTTCTAAGCAAAACAAGGACATAGAGAGCTTGAGCACTATACCAATGAAATTCTGTAACTCTTAGTTGTCAACATGTACCTCAAAGTGGTTTTTTGCCTGTGCCGCTGATATTTGCACATGGTTGGGTAAACTGTGTGCCAGCAGTCGTTCCCAAACCACCATCTGTAAGAACAGACCTGCATCAGGCTTGCCTCCCAGCACCTTATGTAGTCCTCCAACATGATTCTGTAAGGCTTTGCTCTCATAAGTCTTTCTAACATGAGCTCACAAAGGTGTAGAATAATTTAGGTTGAGAGAGACCTCTGAGGGTCTTTGAGTCCAGCCTCCTACTCAAAGGAGGTCTGACCTCAAAGGCAGCTGAGCTGGCACAGATGGATACACTGTTCTTCATAATGAAGCAAGCTTATACCTCCAAATTCCACAGAGATTAACAAGCAAAGACACTTAAATGTTAAAACATTGCAATGCAAACTATTTACACTGTCGCTGCTTCACTTTAGCATATTTTAAAAATCATCCTTCTTCCTTACAGTTAAGCATAGGGATTACTGTATTTAATTCTTGCCCCTCAGTGTTAAAGCTTTGATATAGATAGTGAAAAATACTTACAAAATTTAGATGACAAAAGTACTTTCTTAAATTATATTTATCATTATTAAGGAGTATAAATGTGCACTAAAAATATACCATCATATTAATATTTAAGATAATGCTCTTCAGAAAATTCAAAACCGCTTAGAACCTCCATCCCCAAAAGACATTTCTTCTCTCTTTAAAGAAACCAATTTAGATTCATTACACCTATCTTACACTTTGTGGGGAAAAAAAAGAGTGACGCATAGATTTTAAGCATAAATATTTCAGCTTATTCTACTTGACTCATAGAATGACTTTTCAGCAATACTGAAGTTTTATAAATACAAGAGTGATATTAATTTATTATGGTAGACGTGTTGAAGCACACATTCAATAATCCTCCAAGCCTATCCTTCAAGCAAAGCAAAGCACTTAACATCATAATGACTTGAGTCACTTCCTAAACAGAGGATTGAAAATATGAGGAAGTGTTATTCCGGTTGGGTTGCATGGCTCACATCATGACATGATACAGAATTAATTCTGTACACAGTAGGCTCATTTCAGTATTCAGTAAAACATAGTAACTCCTAAATTTCATAGTGATAAAACAAGAAGTAGGCTATAATAAGAATCAGAAAGAAAAATAAAAATCTAACCCATTTGCATTTTGTATATTGAATTTCATTTACCAGGCTTAGTTAAGTGCAACATATTAACCAAGTCACACTGACAGAAATACAAAATGCCCACCTGTTTTGGGGTCAACAGAGAAATATGGCTGTCCCTGAAGAATACTGTACACTACTCTGGCGCTGTTTCCATAAGTAGGGTCATCTGCATCTGTGGCTGTCACCTGTAGAACAGACGTACCTGTATATACAGGAGAATAAAAGTTAGTGGAAGATAAATAGAATTTTCTGACAAATATAAATATTTTATATGCATTTTTGAAACCTTGACAGCCCTCACATTCTACAATTGAGAGATAGATAACATTTTCTCTATGCATTATTACCCTATCATACTGTTATGGTAAACTCTTTATATTCACTTGAAAAAAACCATTTTTTTCTCCCTTTATATGTATATGTAACTTAATTACATATATATAAACATAAACGTTTCACACATAGAGACCTCGAACTTAGGTAGTGTTTAGAGTTCTGAACAATCTTTATAGACTTCATATTTATAGACTTCAGGATTATCTTCATCCACAATACAAATTAATGTTGAAGTGATTATTTAAAATAATTTGCATAAACACACCCAAATCAATAAACCATAATAAGGGAATCAAAGCCTCTTGCTATCAGAAGGCATCAAAGATCTGGAAATGGAATAACTACTAGAACCTTGCTGGAATTTCAATAGTGGATCCAAATCAGAAAGATAAGGAGTTCAAAAGACAAATATTTGTATGATGCTAATAAACCATAAGAAAAATAATATCAGTTTCTAGCATGTCACTAAGTGCAATAACTTATGAGTAACAATTTGTAGCAAATAAAAAACAAAAAGTACTGCACAGATAGAATAGACAAGTGATTTTACATTTTATTGTATTTTTCAAGACATTTAATGATTAATCTGTTGTGCTATCACTGCTGAACACTTCACATAAGAAATCAGTAAATGAAAAATTGGCAAGTTAATAAAGATTCAGTCTTTATCCTACTAGTTTATCTTTCTACAGATACTGCTTCTACAGATTTCTTTGGTCCAGGATTAAAATACAGGAATAATAATAACAGAACGGGCTGCTTTCTTGAAATTCTGCATCTGAAAGTGGATTCTAAGTTAAATTAACCACTAAGGCATCACCTCCGCTCTGGGGTGTTCAATTTCACTTCTTGCTTTTGAGGAGAAGGATGTTTTTGAATTAAATTCCTTGATCTCCCTCACTCGTCGTACTTTGATTTGCCACATGGAACAGTTTCAGAGCATGCTAACTGCATTTCTTCAGACGAAACTAAACCAGAAGATGCGCTTTAGCAGCACATCTGATTTATTTTGACTGCCAATGGGCATTTCATCTCAGAGACCAGACAAGCTAATCTGAAATAAAATTTCCAAAAAAACATATGGTGCAGGCATTGGATCCTCAGGTCCAACTGTTTAACTTCATACATGAGTTTCCATTTCCCAGAACTGTTTGTTAATATGCACACCCTCAGTTGTAGACTGGGAATAGAAATACCTAAAATCATTGACTCTCACTTTGAGTACAACAAAGTGAGCGTGTAAAACTTTGCAGATTTGGATTCTTCACTTTGAGAAACTATTCAATCAAGTTGTGCCAAATTATCTTAGACACCAAAACCTGCTTTTCGTATCTCTACTGGAGATAAATAAAAAAGTACAGGAAATGTGTCTGCATACCTGAATATAGTGTCTTTGGGTCTAACCAGAATATTTTTAGGTCTAGATCTGAACAGACCAAATGAATACAGTTGCATGGATAAATATATTCCCAGGGCAAATATATGGATACCTTGATGAAGTTAATGATTGTAATAAAATCATAGAATCACAGAATGGTTAGAGTTGGAAGGGACCTTAAAGATCACCCAGTTCCAACCCCCCTGCCCTGGGCAGGGACACCTCTCACTAGAGCAGGTTGCTCCAAGCCCCATCCAGCCTGGCCTTGAACCCCTCCAGGGATGGGGCAGCCACAGCTTCTCTGGGCAACCTCTTCCAGTGCCTCACGACCCTCACAATAAAGAACTTCTTCCTAATATCTAATCTAAATCTCCCCTCTGCTTGAACCAGTTATTCAGGAGTTAACAGTACAACTGTCTGTATTACTATATTTGTGTTTATGTAGCAAGGTAAACAAATGTGAAGTATAATTAGTGTAATTTTCTTAAAATCTTCTAGGAAACTATTCGGTCATATTTATTTGCTATCTCAACTTAGAATAAGAGTTCCTGCAAACCACATCAGGTCACTTCAAAGGGCAGAAAATACATATTTTCCCCTATTTTGTAGCTTCTCTAAATACTGTAATGATATATTTCTTTAGCCCAGGATGACAATACTTTCTAATTTGAGGTGGAAAAGCTTTGACCTTTCTGCCTTCTAGTTAAGCTTCTCGTATTCAAGGGTGAAGGCCTGTCCACAGTAGATTGTTGTTCTACTTTTATTGATGGCTTCATTATTTTATGTTGGAATCTTATGGAATCATTAAAGAATTATACATTACTGATACACAATGGGTTTTTTTAATTGTGTACAATAAAAACACGTCCATCCAATAGGTATAGTCAGTCACCTACCAGAGTTTGCTACACAGAACACTGGGCAACTTATGTACCTTTTTTTCTACAGATTTTCCTGCTTCCAGGAAAACAGCGGCCAACAGTTGCCTATTCTTTTAACAGTTTGGGTTCCCATTTGCACATTTTCTCAGAGCCCTAGAAAATCAAGGTAGGCTTTGGAATTGATGAACAGATTTGGGATATTTCAGAAGAAATTATCAGAAATACTGAGATTTGATGGTGCTCATTCTTCAGAGACTTTCTTCTCTCCCCTCCATATTTTAGAAGGTAGAGGACAGAATCTGACTGATCGTATTGCTCATTGATGTGGGACAAAGAAACAGGGCTAGCGAAAGGCGATATCTCACATAAGCAGCTGACAGGTCATTTTAGCATGAATGGAATGCTATCATACCTTAAAATCTGCCACAGTGATTTTCTAATACGTCTGTATCTCCCTCTGAAGAAACACCTGATAATAGCAATTTGGTACTGGATGGTACTGAATAATGTCAGAGTGTTCTCCTTGCATAGAAAGAGCTCTTAGAATCACGGGTTTTAACTCAACCCTCATTCAGTGCAATGTAGCTCATCAGACGCTTAACTTTTTCACTGCATTACTCGAGCACGCTCAGCATCTCGTAAGATATACTGGCCTTTTCCCTAACTCTTGCCTGATTTGCTGAGTCAAGAGGAAAGGCAGCTTGTGAAAGCTAGTGGTTAGAATGCCTTGCAAGAAAAAAAAGAGGATACCTTTGCCTTCAAATTACTCCTTTCAAAGTTAGCATTGCTCAGCTCATCAGCACGACAGAAAAGTCACAATTCCACATATATTTGTAATTTCAGACACAGAAACATTTTTCTTCTGTTACGTGTAAGGAAGGATTTAGATGAAAAAGTATTTAGTACTGCTGCCTTGCTATTTTTAATGTTAACATTTCTGAAGAAAATGATCTAATACAAAAATAAGTATCTAATTCCCCTGGAGACCTCAGACCAGATATGAACATCAGACCCAGAGGCATACCTTCCATATATTATTCACTAACCTACTGTGAAAGGGCCTGTCAAGAAAAGCTCAAAATTTTGCTATGAAAGCATTCTGACACTCCAGTTAGGCAATAAAAAAGACTTCTTTTCCCCAAAGTGGAGCCTCTGCTTATTCAGAGTACAGCTACCATTCCACATGATTTCCCACTACAGTTTAGAGATTACATATGGGGAACTCTGTTTTCTTAGCTAATGCTCTATGCAGACCTGTAAAATAAGTCTCTATGCTCTGTACACCACCCTGTAAGCTTTAGTTTTTTTCTGTTATAAAAAATAAAGATAATTTCATTTGGGAAATCAAATTGCAGTTTTATTTAAAATGTCTTCTTTTGTTTTTCTCTTTTTTTAAGTATGTTTACAATAAAAATTTTGTAAAGTTATATATCAAAGAAAGGCTTAAGGGAAATACTTCAATCTGCCTCTCTGAAGACAATTTTTTAATGTTTAATGAGGCAGTTCAATAAAACATGTCTGTTGAGAGCACAAATCTGTATGCATGACTTTCCATAGTTTGCTGCACTGTTAAAATCTCAAATGGATCAATACTGAACAAAAAGTAAAATAAGTGAAGAAAAGGTGAAGCTTAATGAACACAGGGATTTCCTGCCTAACTAAATTAATTCTTAAAACTGTCTTAAAACACTAACAAGTCAACACAACATATTTTAGTTTCATTCTACACTAGAAAACAGTGATTTCATCGGGAAATCAACAACTCCTTTTTTTTTTTTTTNTTTTTTTTGGTCACCTATCTTCATTAGAAGATAAAAATCAAACAACACAGGAAGATAAATAGGCATTTCTCATAAAAAATCAGATTTACGAATACCATGAATATCGTCTTCCAAATTCTCTCAAATTATGACTACCTCACATTACAATAGCCTGGAAAAAAGTTTAGAAATGTGCACTGTGTCTATTACTTTAGTAGAATTTATTAAGAATACTCTTCTTATGCATGGCCTCAACACTAGAAAATTTAATATGCAATATTTCACTCATTTTGAAGCTGTCAGAAAATGAGCAGATATGGAAAGTATTTACTGATTGAAAAACATTTTTTTTTTTTTCTTACATTTAGTCAATGATGACCCATAAACCTTGAAACAGAGTAGAGTTATAGCTCTCAACGAGACTGAGTTTTTTAAACTGGAGAAGAAATAATTTCAGATATAAACCTTGGTTATTGAGCCAACTTTCAGGAAAAAGGTTCAGTGAAGGCAGGAAATGTGTTCTCTTTCAGCTTTTTCAGCATAGTACATAAAGCATAAATAATATGTTCACTTTTAGCTTCAGTGAACACCATGGTCTAATATTTGGAAAATAATTTAACAAAAATTACCTTTACTTTCTTGTTAGTGATCTAAAAAAGAGAAAGGCCAGTAAGGTCCTGCAGAAAGGTCCTATAGCTTTTAGAAGTAGATCAAGAAAGACAGGCAGAACCTGCTCCTGTAACTAAAAAACATTGGAGATCAAAAATTCCACCTGCCACTCAGCACGAGTGCTGTTAGAGAGAGACAGTAAGACTGAAAGTTCTTTAAATGACCACGTGAAGAAGAAATTTTGAAAACAGTGAAGAATGCTGAGGAATTCATAAAACGACAACAAAAAGTTCAGTTATGTATACACTCCACAACTAAATGTCAAAAAACCCCTGCTAATTACAGAATTAATAAAAATGGCACAGGATCTCGGCTATTTGATAGAAAGAATCTATCCTGTGGAAACAATAATAGAATTAGTCTTCCTGAGACTGCAGGTGATAAATTGCTTTCAGTATGCAACAAACGCAACAAAATCAGTATGGGAAAAATAAAGTAATGGTCATAAATTTCCAGTAAGAATACAATATATACCTACAGCAGATTGTCTATATGGCCCAATATGAAAATTCAGTTTTATTCACACAGCAGAAAAGCTTTGTGAAATAGATATTTTAATGATTTACCATCAGTACAACCAGTAAAGTATTTAATTTATAAAAAAACTGTATTAATGCTTTATTTTATGACTAAATCTTCCTTGATTTACCATAATCCACTGTGATTTACAACCCAAATTGCCACCCAAGATTAACTATTTGAATTGTTCCTTGGAAAACAGTAACTTTTATAGTGTAGCTGTAGGGTAATACCAAGATTCAGACTACTACAGGATTATGACTAACATCTATGTAAGAATACTACATTTTGAGAACATGTAAAAAGAGAACAGTTATAAATAGAATGATAAAAAATAATTACATTGTTGCTTTTGACTTAGAGGATAATATTGATTTCCTTTCCACTGTCCTTCTTCCTATGCAGAGAATAAAAGGCTTCCATGTGGGGAAAAATAATCAATTAATTAAAATGGTCTCCATTAAAGACAAAGGAAACTGAAGAAAGAGGAAGACAGAGTTATGCATTATTTGAGACAGTCGATAAAGGAAATGAATTTCACATCAGGACAGTATGTGATGTGATGAAAGTCAATTGAGATAAGAGCTTAGATGTTACTGAAATGAACTGCAACTCTAACAGTAAAGCTTTGTGCCATGGTGAATTATCAAAGACAACCGAAGAGGTTTCGTACAGGCCTACAATATTCTCACTGGCAGCTCTATCCCCTCACTGTCACACAATACTGTGCATTGCTTGAATCGTCCTGGTGTTATGACAACACCCACAGAAATACTGCCCTTCTGTACTTCCATAAATTTCTTGTGGGAATCATATTTGCAACAGTATGGTTAGTTAAAATAGGGAATTCTATAGTAAAAATATGTCCTGTTATATGCAGTACTGTCACTGTGTAGATGGAATGGTGATCTACATGTTTATAGCTCTGAGAAAAAACACGCGAGATCAAGAAAGTCAGTATCTGAGAGGGAGCTATGGTTTAAGAGAATAGTAAACAATTTGCAAATAATTTTAAGGAATGAAATTATATATTATCTATAATGTGAAAATCTTTATTAGCTAGATACTGACCAACTAAATGGCTAACAAAGATTGTTCTTCTGTAGAGACTCAGAAGATGCTATTAGAAATAATAGTGTTAATAAATAATGATACTAAATGTGGGAAGAGGGGGAAATCGAAATTACAAGCAAAGAAGAGGTAGCAATTCCCAGTTAGAGGGAAACACACTGTGAAAAGAAGAATATTCATTAAAGAGTAGTCGAACAGTAATACAGGAACAATGACCTATAAAAGAAGAAGAGAGAAGGAAATAAAAGAGCACCAAAGGAAGATATTTCTCCCTTCATGCATTCTTGTTTCATGAGTGATCATAGGAAAGAAAGGATTAGAATTCTCCACAGCTGGGAAGGGACCTCAGAAGTAGCACACTGTGGGAGGACTTGGAAGAGAGGAGAGGACTGTGTACTCTCTACTGGGTAAAAAACTGGATGGATGGCCATGCCCGGAAAGTTGTGATCAATGGAGTGCAATCATATTGGCAGCTGGTGACCAGTGATGTCCCTCGGTTCAGTTTTGGGGCCAGTCTTGTTCAGTATCTTTATCGATGATCTGGATGAGGGGATGGAGTCACCATCCCCGCAGGAATTTAAGAAACTTTAGGCACTTTAGGGCAAGCTCTAGTGGCCAAGATTGTAGGGTGTGGGTTGTATTTTTGTGTACGGTCAGAGTTGGTGAGCTCACAGGTCCTTTCCAACTGTGATAATTCTCTGATTCTGTGACTGTAAATGGAGAGAGGTACCACAAGTACCTATGAAGAACAAAGTATCAGAACAAGACAGTTGTGATGCAGACAGGTAGATTATTTTTTCAGAACATTATGTTTGGAGGACATTTTGAGAAGAAAATCAAGGAACTCGTCCTGTGCATCAGTGTAGTGGCTGTGACAGTAAGAGAAATAATGATGAGGCAGTAATAAATTCATGGAAAAAGAGAAAGGGAGGAATTTTTTATATCATTTTAAAACATGATATTTAGTAAACTTTAGAATTTGTTTAGCAGAATCTGATTTTGCATGGTAGATAGCAAAGAATACTTATTCTCTACTTCAGACAAGATAATGTCACTTAGGTCGATGAAGAAGCCACTGGTATAAAACTCAGCCTGCTCCGAAACTGTCACAGCTCTGAACTGTATGGTTCAGAAATAAGTTTTAATATCTTTTACTCTTTCAAGGACTAGTATGATAGCTACCTGTTTGAAAACACTTCATCTTCCATTTGTAATTGTAAATATTTCATTTACATAGTGTTTTCAATATAGATTGCAATGAATATTTAATTTTGTTTATATTGCAAATATTGCAATTTGCAATATTTCATTTATATATTCAAGAAGAGAATTGTAGATGTGTTTGGAATGCATTATTTTTACTGTGCACATCTGGAATGGAAGCTGTGGGTTTGGCATATGTGCACTGTATGCATATTTATTGCATACATACTATCTGCAGTTCAAACAGAATGCAGATTTCCACAGACAAATTAAATTCCCCTCATTGCATAACCGTGTATGTTTGAACTCAGTATAATAATGTCAGGTGGTACCACGAGAGATTAATCAAATGTAGATTTCCAGTTTAAAATGAATTTCACCCATCTACACTAGGAAAGTTGTACAAGATACCCTCCCATCGAAAAGAATTATATTGAAAAAAATACTCTATCTGTTATTTTCAGTCTACTCATATTGAGTTACCATTACCATTCAAAGTGGTCAAATGATTGCAAAACATTAAGATTTAATGACAACAGTAATTTGTTCTTATATGCATAATCAATATTGTTACGAGTTGAGTAACTGTATGTATTTTAATATTTTTCTTTTTTAATTCTTAAAATTCTACTCTGCAAAAGTTAAATATTATCACATGCTTATTAGGCAAACAGCAAGAAAAGAACAAATTATCTACTTTTCACTTGGGAAAGTTAGACACATCTCGGACTTGAAGGTCATTTCTTAGAGGAGATGCACTGGGATTTGGGAGGAAAGGGAAAAGTGTGAGTTCATGGGGTTATTATTTATACTGTCCATTCAGTAATAAAACAGAGTAGATTTATTGTACAAAAACCAGTCATGACAGCTAAGCTTTTTTAAAAAAAAAAATCTAGCACAAAAGTCAGATTTCCATCTGTCTGCAATAAGCTAGTTATGCAGCTTTGATGTTGTGATACTAGAAGAAAGTTGTAAACTAATTTCAACACAAGACAAGTAATAAATAAAAAAATCCAAACTGATTGCATAATACAGCACCTCAAGGAATAAGATCATCTGAGTTATGTTTCTAACAGGGAAAGCTTTTTTGAACTTCAGTTCACTTTATAAGAAACCTAATGAAGGTAAATAAATATATCAGACTAAGGTGTAAAACAATCTAAATAATTACTGTCCCTTTACATTTGTGTCAGTCTGTGAATTGCGTAGTCACACTCATGTTGACATAAGAGAATGCCACAAAGTGTGGTGATAAATAAGAACACAAAAACACATTTTCTTTCTAGACTACAAAGTAGATTGCGCCAAAATGCCTGTTAAAGCATTCCAGAATAAGCACAACTCTCCTCTACAGTCAATGTGTGTGTGTGTACTGTTTTCTTAATATGAACGTCCCAAGTAACATGCAAGGTTGCGTCTGATGTCTTCTTGTCATCTCTTTTCAGCTGTAATGTCATTTTCAAACAATCAAAGATACAATAAAGTGTCATAACTTTTTCAGACAGCATGTGGCATTTTCACTTGTTAAAATACTGTTGAATAGAGTAATTTGTTTTTCTTACCCATTTCAGACATCTCTGGCACAGTAACAATGTATGGTCCGTCCGTAAATTTTGGTGCA
Source organism: Thinocorus orbignyianus (assembly GCA_013400375.1). Classification (NCBI taxonomy): domain Eukaryota; kingdom Metazoa; phylum Chordata; class Aves; order Ciconiiformes; family Thinocoridae; genus Thinocorus; species Thinocorus orbignyianus. The sequence continues at coordinate 496,575 of VXBW01000258.1, forward strand.
TTGTCGTTGATATCCTGCACTTTGATAATAAATTCAGATTCAGGCTCAAGTGGCTTGTTTGTCCGTCTATCAATAGCTTGGGCATGAAGCACATAGTGTGTCTTCTGCTCTCGGTCTAGGCTTTTGGTTGAATGGATGTCTCCAGTCGTGTCATCAATAATAAATATAGTTCCTGCCCCTTCTCCAGTAAGAATGTATTTGACTGATCCATCACCTTTGTCAGAATTGGAGTGCAGCTGTAGAATATATACACATAAAATCATATAAAATGACACATTAAATTCCATGAAAAGTTAATGCACATAAGATATAAAAACTACAGTATTTCTATTAGCACCTTTCTACTTAGTTTTTAACCTTCCCACCTCTTGCCATAATTCCTCGTGTGCTATTGCTGGCAAGACAATCATTTTGTTCAGGGTCATTTCCACCCAGCATAGTTCACTTTTTAAGCTGGGATGTCTTGGGTTCTATGTTCAACCTAGAAAACTTCCTAAGTCAAAAAACATTCTAGTAACTGGGTTTTGTTTTATTTTGGTTTGGTTTGGTTTTACTATGTCTAGAAGTTCTCTTACAGATCCCATTGCTAGAAACTCAGCCACAAACACTAAGCCTGAAGCAGGCACACTGAGGACTGTTTGCCTCGACAATTATAGTCCAGTCACACCACCTATGTTATCTTCTAAGCATCATTTACTGCAAAAGAAAACTGCATATTGTGGCAATGACAACTGTCTGTCCAGGATTACTCTGTCCCTCAACAAAACACATTCCTTTTCTCTGGTTTTTGTTTGTTTATTGTTAATTAGAAAGTCACTTAATTTGCTTGTATTTAAACTATTTATAATGAAGTAATGAACTCTGACAGATACTTGCAGAATTTTCCTTGTTCCTAACACACACTTCAGGCCACAAAATATGCACTAAGCATATTACACACCCCCTTGAGTAGAATAAAGTTTATGTTTACTAGGGGGAGGGAAGGAAAAGTCATTAAGTAACCTGATGTATTAAGAGATAACATGAAACAGCTACCCACTAAGTCCCAGTGCTTCTAATTTGAGTTTAAAGAATTGCCTGTTTAGATTAAAAATGAACATGTGTTCTCTGAGAATAAGAGGTGATTTTTTTATATATATTGAGAGGCTTTGTAGTTTTTTTTTTCCTTTAAAATGACTTTGAGAATAGAAAGTATTTATAGAGGTGCACAATGAGAACAAAGTGATAAGGCAGAACTGAACAGCCTCGGGTTTTGTGCAGTTATATTGTGATGTTAAATCAAAAGGGGAACTTTCTAATTTTAAGAACTCACTCATTGTTATCCCACTGCCCTGACTACCTCTCAGTATCTGCAATGTGGTATTACTAAGTTTCTATACAAAATCTGAGGAAAAGGAGTAAGTACATGGGGGCTGATGACATTTTTCATCTTGTGTATTAACTCTATGAAATTATGGTGCTGCATATAATTTATATCTTACCCTGCAGGGGGGATTTGAGAGGAGGAAGTCTAATAAAATTAAGATTGTCAGCTCATATAAACTCCACTGTAACGTCAGTCAATGCACCATACACTTATCTGAGCCACAAGAAGATCTGAGTGAATAACCAAGACAAAACTAGGTCACAACTGTGGCCATTTGAAAATGGAAGAAAGAAAGAAGTAGAGAAAGGGCCTCTTATAAGACAGCAGCACAATCTTGCACCTTTTCTTTAGAGCACTGATGGGCAAAATGCTGGTTACATCTTGTCTTATCCTCGGAATAATACTGTATTCTCTTAAAAGAAATTATACACTCAATGTAAAATGTCAGGGACCCGAACTTCCTGTAAAGTCAAAATGTTCTCTCACGTGATTTATTCCTAAAACCAAGAATAGTAGGTATTCTGGTATTTTACTCCTGGTTCACTGATATTCTAACTTTTCATAAACAACCAGAATTGTTTTTCTCTTCTGCAGTTTCCTTTTTTGATAAATGATTTCTAAGTCTTAGTGTTTACAAATGTTAGAAAATGTTAGAAAAAATAATACAAACAAGAAACACAGGAGAAAATTTCTATGCCCAGGAAAGTGACAAATGTGCTGAGTTTATGAAGCTATAAGGATCTGAAGCTAAAACTATCCCAAACAGAAAAAGATCAAAATAAAAAGAATATCTGTCCTCGTTCTTTCCTTTTAACCTGGCACATACATACATAAAAACTCATTCAGGTATGCCATCAGCAAAAATCACTCTGTTCATAAATGGAATTATGAAGCAATTAAGAAATTGTTTATATAGGTAAGAATTCAAAAGAATAGGGAACTGCTGTAGAATTTAAGAAGTAATATTTCTTCAAACATCCCAAATATCAACCCAAATGTGGCATTCCAATACCAGACTGCAGAAAGGCATATTCAGAAATTCACTGCTATAACAGGAAATGCATGGAACAGTTGGAAAAATAAACAGCATTAGATAGTTTTTGTTGTGAAAAAACAACTATTTGTACTTGTCATCAGTGAAAAAAATTCAGATGCATTTTGCTTTTTTGCTTTTACATCTAACAAGTAATAGAAGTTAAGAAACACAAACGATACTCAGCTGACTGCACGGCCAATAAATTATATGCTATTCCTGCTAAACATCATGTTACCTAAAAACTTAAATTAAAAAATGCAGGCAGGAATGCTATAAGAAGAAAGTAATCTGGTAATAAACACAAAGCCTTCAATTTCCACCTGTATCTTTTAAACTGCATTTTTAAAGCAACCACTGAAAACAAGAGAGAGCAAAGTTAGTTTCTGCTTCCTTATTTTCTGGTCTTTATTATATTGTTTTAAATATAACACTTCGATTTACGTCTTTTAATTTCTAATGCTGAATTTTTAATTGACGTAGGAGGATTTTGCATAGCACTTCTACTGCATAGCAAAAGGGTCTTTCTGTCGTCACTTGGTTTATATTTTTGCTTTTCTGTAAAGTAAAGTATAAACAACTGTTCATCTTCTTAAATACTTCCATCTCAGTATAAATTTGCCCAAGTAGAAAAATAGCAAGGCTTCTCTTTAACATTATTTGCAATATGTGTCTTGCTGAAGAGTGCCCCTGGGAATCCGTGTTTAAGACAATGCCTACCAGATTAATGAGACATTCGTGTCCCCGAGCATGGCACACTTCTTTCTTTTCCCTGTGTACTATGAAATCATCTTCAGAATAAGTTGTTTATTCCACAAAAGCATTTCTAATTAGAATAGATGTGATCTACTGTTTAGGTTACAAATATATGGTTTGGGAGACTCTGTTTCTGCAGCTACGTTTGTAATGATTTATAAAACACAGCAAGGGAGCAAAATCTAGCTGGACTACAGCGGACTCTCCCTACTTGGGACTGCTGTAGCTATTTCTCTTTTAGATTAATTAGACAAAGAGGGGAATTTGACTAAGCAATGCATTCTTACTCCAATCAGTTCGGACTTAATTTGTCATCTCAACCCAGATCCCCAGAAACGATGTGGATATTTAGTTTCAATGAGATGTCACCACCTTTGCCAATGACTGTTGCAAGAACATGTATACATTAGAGGATGAGACACTCACATGCTGTAGTAATGTGAAAAAATAGCTTAGATAAACACAAAACACAGTGTTATTTTTCCCCCTACTGTGCCAGTCAGAGACATAAAGTTGGAACGTTGTGGGAGTCTTAATTTAAAAGTAATACAAACACATGGCAAAATGAAACATGATTACTCACAATGTTGAGATGAGCACTGAGAAGAAATACAAGGGAAATATGCCAAACATTAGAACATGTCTCTGATTTCCTTATCAGAGGTTTTACCTATGACTATGAAAACATTACTGAAAACGTCTTTCAGTAGGTCTTAGTTTCAGATAGTCCACCTCATCTAATGATTATATATTGGCCTGTGATATTAACTTTTTTAATGGTCCTTGAAGAAGCTTTTTTTTCCTTCTCACAGTGTTTCAACTGGTTTCCCTAAACAATCTCATCTTATTGTGGTTTCTACTCTAAGTGATGGGCTGGCTTCTGAAAACATTACTTATCACTGCTGATTTAGTTCTGCTCCTAACAAGAACGTACCTACTAAATATTAAATATTCCAAATCTGTCCACAACCAGAAGTTGCCAGAAAGTATTTAATTTTCATTACCTGTTGGGCATTATTCCTGTCCTTATTTCTATGAATTTGTAGGGAAAGAAGAAACTGAAAATAATAGCTGAAGAGCATATCTGGAATGTCACCTTTATCATCCCAGTGGGCTCTACTTCTTGACATATTTAATAACAGGTTGGATTCAGGATGATTTACGACAGTTTCTCAATCTTTAACTAGCCTATATCAGTAGTGTATGACTGATTTAGCAGAACAGCAACCAAGGTGTCCTTGTTTTGCTAAGACATAAATATTTTTCTTCCATCAGTCTATTTAAAAGCTTACCTTTCTTTTAGTATTCCTGCACATACTGCAGAAAGATTACATTACCCAAAGGCATGATTTGAAGAGGTATAGCAAACTTTTTAGTTAATGGAGTTTCTTTACATTCTTTTATTAATTTTGATACTACAAGTCTTTAAATACTTATAATTTGATGCACCAGCATATTAACTGCTCTAAAATGAATGCACAGACTGTAGGCTTATTGCTCAGCTAATACACAGAATTGTAATTCCTAGTAACTCCAAAGTTATCAGGTGGCTAAAGCTTAAATGAAAAGCTAAATGGTCAGTTAGCTACTGGCCTTGTGAAGACATTCCTATTAATCTACTAAATTCAAATCTGAAGCTGATTTGAAAAAATCAAGAACTGTTGCACTAATGAACTTAATCAGAGTAGAAGTGGTTATATACATATAAGCTTAAATTATTTTCAAAAAACTGCATAGAATTAACTTAAAACTTATTGTTGACAAATAATAAACAATAAAAATAGTACACACAGAATTACAGAAACAAAACCAGAGTTCTGGTAGCTACCCCACCATTACATCTTTTGAATGAAGCACTGCCTTCTGTTTGCAGAGCAGTACGTTCTTTCAAGCAGAGCAGCACGTTCTTTCAAGCAGAGCAGCAGAACCTCCCATTCTCAATTCTGTTGTCATTGCCTATGAGTTTAACCAGGCAAGAAGATGTGTCCCAGCACACCACCACCACAACAAAGTCTGCCAATGTGTGCCCACCCTACAGGGCATGACAAAACTGTTCCCAAACAACATGAGCTATTAGCTTTAGTAAAGCGTAGACAAAAATATTATAAAAAAATATGTATACATGTTACTTTACTTTTGCTAGGCAGAACTATTTAATGTTTCACTAAAACCATCAAAATATAGATCTGTACAAAGAATTAATGGTACAGCACTAAAACACTGCATACAAAATACTTTAAACTTCTCTCTAATAAGAACTGACTTCCTTTGATGTTTATATAAACACAACAAGCAATTTAAAAGAAACGATACAATCACTTAGCAATAGTAAAAACCACATATAAAAGTATTCTGAATGGTGCACACTGCAAAATCAGAGTCCAGCTGATACGACTGAAATGTTCCTTGTGCCTATGCAGTAAATGCATCCTCAGATTTGCCGCAGACTTGGTTCCTTTGGTCTGAGCTATAAAATATGTTTTAATGAAATATACTGCTCTGGGCAATGTCACACCTTTTGATGGAATTCTCAGAGGGAATCATTAGCCCAGGAGATAACTGTGTTATCCATAGCAGTGCCCACAAATTGAGAAGAAGCTATTTCACACCCTTGTCAAACAGAGGAAGAAAATACAGAATTGCAATTGCCTCCATCTGCTGAATGGGTTTTCTGAGATAGAAAAAATATAAAAATTGGTTTGCAATCATCCAGGAACAACACAACTGAAACAGTATTAACTTCACAGAATAACACTACAGCATGCAAACAGCTGTTCTTGCAAGATGTGCTTATCTGAAGTCTACTTCTTTGCTGATACTCTTGGGTAGACCGAGTAATGGCAGATGTGTGAGGATGCATAAGCAATCACATCTGAAATAGAATCAGGTGTACTAAAGCTGACATAAGTGGCCAACACTACCTCCTATTTTCTCTCTGTGCAAAAGAAGGACTCCAGTGACTGACAAGAAAAATAGAAAATGGACACCTAAACCAACACAATAAACATTTATGTATAAAACTGTTGTTTCTTTTTGAAAGAACACTATATATTTTCAAGAAAAATTGAATCCGAAATTGTACTTCCAATGTACTATGTATCTAAAACAATATAGAAGAAAAATACTTCCACTCTGCTGAAGTCTTCATCATAACTCTTGTCACAGCAGTGAGCTTTCATTTCAGCCATCTTTTTACATGGGCAAATGCTATGATGGGCATAGAAACTATTTTATTATTTTCCTTTCCAAAAAAGTAGGATTTACACAACATATTTGTTTTAGAGGTTCTAAAAAGCTGGGCAGGCATCCAGTTGCAGAACAGAATAACCAAAATTGTCTAAAAATCTAATTAGGTAAATATACTTGTTTGCAGGTCCCAGAGCTAAATGACTACAGCTCATTGAACCTTTACCCTAAAATATGCCTGAAATTAATTTGCTCTTTTTGTTTGGATCTTACTTGAAAAAAGATTCTTTATAAACAGAAAATAAAGCAAGAGTCCTCATTCCCCAGAGTTGTTTGTATGGTAGTCAAAAGTCTGGCTTCAATGGGTGAGCAAGTAATTAACGTGTGGGTCGATGTTATATTATTTCACAACATTCTGCTCTGCCAATGCCTGACTCCTTTCTCCCCTTCGATGTTGTACGTAACTAAGCTGTGCTGAAAACTATTTCATGCTCTCTAGACAAATTTATAAAATTGAGTGGTCTTCAGTTTTCAGCATTTCCTCACAAACGTCATTACCAAAAACTTACTTTAAAATCAATAAATCTGCAATTGTGGTAATAACTTAGATTTCTAGATCCATATAGAAGGACCATAAATTTTGCTAAGTTTAATCCAAATGCGTTGATGATGCATTGTTACTAAAAGAAACCCTGGCCACATTACACCAGCATTGGAAGAAGAATGTCATGGTTTGTTTTTGTTTTTTTTTTAATTTGTGTTGTTACTAAATTACAATAAGGAGGCTTTATGCAGTATAAAGCACTTCTAAAATGCTTGTCTTTCCTATAAATTAGCACAAGTGTGCAATAAAAGTGCTTCTGTTCAAGGTACTCTCTGGCACAGACCTTGCAAACTTGTGATTTCCTTAGCTGAAGCCCTCCTATGTTTGTAAACGCCTCACTGTTCAGCTACACAGTCACAGATGCATTAAACCTCAAAGATGCAAAAAGTAGTCCTAGAGTACCAATATCATCACTTGCAGTATCTGGCAAAGTAAGCCCACTTGCACATGAAAGAGTGTTTGCCCAGAACATTGAAAAGGTCAAGGTCAGAAAAATGGTAAGTGCATATTCTCTTTGAAAACACCAAAAGATGCAAGAGTTCGGGCCTTGGAACTTCACTAAAGCATCGAAAAGCTATTCTTCACTGGAAAACATTGCATATTTGAGACAATGATGGAATAAAAACATAGTTTCTGTTTACCTACACTATTTCTACAGACGCTCTTGACCTTTATTTCTGGTGCTTGCTCAGTAAAGCTACTCTTATTGTAAGTGGGGGCTTTTTTGTTTGTTTTTGGTTTTATGTTGGTTTGGGGATTTTTGTTTTTTGTTTGTTTGTTTGTTTCTTTGTTTTGTTTGGGGGTTTTTGTTGTTTTGTTGGTTTGGGGTTTTTTTTGCATGTGTACAAAGAGAGAATCAAACTCTGCTTTTACTTTCCATGTGCAGTGCAAAGGGAAAAAACAGGAACACTCTTCCAAAAAGAAAACAGATATCTGCCTTACTGAACAGAAACACCAACCTAAGGATTATTTTGGATTTTTGTAGATGAGAAAGAACTATTACTTCTCTAAAATCCTGATCAATTAATCCCACATTATGTGTTATCTTCATGTATATAGCTGCTTCTGCTATTAAAGGGAGTACTAGAAATAGCTCATTGGAGCACAGAGCTGTAAGTGTGATAGTACTCAAACTCTTATGAAAAGTATGATTTATTTGTTTGTTTGCTTGTTTTGTTGACAGTTCAACAGCAAATGCTGTTTACTCTATGAAAAATCTTAAAACAGCATATTCATTTTTAAGCTCTGGAAAAACAACTCTGCAGTGTACCAATGTGATATTCCAAATTGCTTCTTTTGCCTTTGCTCTTCCTAATAATATTGTGAAGATAAAAATAAATGTGCGATTTTCTGATTAAGTTTTTGTGAGCTGTTTAAAATCAACAAGAGAAAATTTTATGTTAGAGACTCGATTACTTACCCAATTACAGAGTTTGATTAGGAAAAACGTTATGTGAAAAAGTTCAAGGAGAGATAATTAATTTACCAGCTTCCTTTCATCCCATCCTCCCAAAAAATCTTTCACACATTTTTGGTTTTGATGTCTTTGAAGCTAATTTGCTGAGAAATTTCTAAGACTGTGGAAAGTAAACAGGTTAGCTACTGTCCAATGGCTTCTATTTCAGGTGAAAAAGTTGTTTCATTCTGAAGAAACTGAAAAGAACGCACTACCACAAATTACGAAGAGCTGCAGAGACTATTGTTTCAATAGGATTCCTTCTCTGTATTTTTGTGAGCTCCTTATCTACTCATCTTAACACACTCTTCCAGGTAAAACAAATGCACGTTTTCACTGGGAGGGGTGGGGGGTGTTTTGGTCATTTTATTTCTTAAGAGTTTTTTGTTGTATACTGCTGACATATTAGAAAGCGGTTTGACAATATTTCATATCAGACTATTGATTTATTGGGGTATTGATTAACTGCTTCAACAGTATTTAACATTTAAAGGCATGTTTTTGCTTTTGCAATTGGAATACCATTTCATCTTTCTTATATTGCCTACAGCTTGTCTTCCTCTTGGGTGAAATTTAGATTTGTAAAAAAAAAAAAAAAAATGCTTCTGTATAGTTACGATCACACATCTCACAAGTGATCACTTTTCTTCCACATCTCCCTCAGAAAATAGTATGATTCCTTTCCTATCAGTTTTCTTTTTCTGATAGTGTAGTACTCTAATTGTTTGCAAAAAGCAAAATTTACTACATGACACAGGAAAGGAGGAAATATTTCCACAAATTTCCTTAAAAGGTCACTGGTGTCACAAAATCTGGGTAATGGAAAATGCCAACTCTACTACTTTTGACTTCTTTGTTGGGTAAGTCACAAGATCCACGTTGACAGCAGAAGCTTATTGCTAGCTCCCTCCACAAACTTCAGTCACGTAATGGTCATGACTATTGCAGTGATGACTATGCTTTTACAAGTAGAAATAAAGAAATGGGAACCCATAGGCCCTAACGAATGGGTATGTAAACAATTGTCCTCAATGCTAGCATGCTTTTTAGGAACTGTTATAAAGTTTCCTGGATCTCCCCTGGATGTAAACTGGGGAATTTCAAAAACTTTTTTTTTTTCATGTATTTCCATACTTGGCACATGGATTATCAAGAAACAGTATAGTTTCTGAGCTCAAAAAATTTTAAATCGGCTAATTCTTACCAATACACACTTCTTTTTTTTTATTTATAAAGGGGTAGTGTGCTAGTGCTTCTGTATTCTTCTAGAGTCATCATGACCCCTTATCTGCCTTAGATATCCACGCTGCCAGCTCTGCAAGGCTTTGATTGTATGACACAGTAAACCCCTCATTATTTACATTTGGTTCAGCACAACTTCTGGACAAGTAAAACACAAGTTCTGAAAATGTTTACAAACCAATTTTATATCACAATTTGTGACTGACTGGCATTTTGAGTTAACAGCATTCCTATAGAAGGCTTGTATAACATGTAATCTTTTGCTACTTTTTCCACCTGACAATATAATTGCAAGCCCTGCATGGTATCTTTTCAGCACAGTACAGAGCATTTCCATCCTTTCATGGACGACAACCATTCTTCATTCTTCTGACAAAACACATTCTAACAATGAGGAAAAGAAATTATGCTAGAGTTTAGAAGCAGCAACCAAAAAGACCAAACTCTACACATTTCCAGAAACCCACATTTAGATTCTAAATACGCTTAATTGTTCCTGCACTGAATCCACTAAATGGTTGTTTCTAAAAGCAGTTTTGTTTTTTCTGTAACGGGACATAAAAGAAAAATCTATGTCTGTGAATCAGGTATCCACAGATGAAACTTTACTGTAAAATTGTGTAACACTTGATATTCTGATACTGATAAGCAATAAATTTTACACTAAGATTCTCCCGTATGTTGAAAAACATGGAAAGCATGCTGAAGAATTTATTTTATGTGTCTTTAGGTATAGAGATATTTTAAAAAGCAAAATCTTCTGCTCAAAGTTCTAAATTTTTCACTGTAAAACACATTTATATTCTTTGCTGTCCATACTAAAGTCACGTTTGACACTTGAACTCATTTTCATTTGTCTGCAATGTAGCCATACTCTGACTACGGAATTATCTTGAATTTAGCACAAGAAAAAGCTAGTTGAGAACTACTTTCTTCCAGAGTTACCCTTTGACGGTGTTTATCAGAAAGTATTTCAACAAAGCAACTCAGAGCTTCATCAATTTAGCGAAACTAATATATTCGGCATTTTCCATTTAACATAAAATTTACGTTTCTCATTAGGGATTGTCCTATATTCATCATCATCTAATTCCAACAGGGAACACTAATGTTCTCCTACATTCCTTCTGTACATGTAAGGAATCCCATATATGCTGTTTCACTCACTGCTATCACTTATTAAAGTAAGTGATAAAAAAGAGTCTGTTAAAATTTGACCTTTCTCCAGAACTCCAAGCACACTAAATGCCATAAACAAACTATTCATACTTTGAGGCAATATATTCCCCTCCTTCATGTTTGTCATGTGTATGCTGACATAACAATACAAATACCATTTCTCATGAATATTTCAGTGATTTTTTCTTCCCAGAGACTGTCTGACACCTTCTCCTCTCTCAAAAAGCGTTCGGGCAGAATAGGGCTACCGACTGCCAAGAAACACTTAGGTGCAAATGGTACTTTAAAAGGGGATGTGTAAAAACATAGGGAATAAAATAAAATAATCTACATTTCCATAAAGGAGAAAGCAATAAAATGTCCGTTAATATACCTGTTAGAAAATATTCTTGCCAGCAGTACAATGAGGTACCAACACCTATAGTCTCCTTTAGACGTACAGTTCATTCACTAATGCATTTTCCACAACACAATATCACATTTAAGGAACCCAGGAGGAAGTGCCCGTATGGCCTAGCGGAAGACCCAGTTTTCCGATTCTGATCTTTTCTGTCTTTTTTCTAACCTGATTTCACTAATACTAGGAAGTTCAAAAATATGCATTCTTTTTTCAGGAAAATATAGAAATGTATAACTTGGTACTTAAACACTCACTCAATACAAGCTTTCACTCAGACATCCTAAAGTGATTAAATATTACGTTACTAAAACAGGATTTATTCCACAGAAGGAATAATTTAGTAGGTTACTCTTAGGGCAGTATAGCCCTAAGAGGAGAGTTCGTGCTAACAAAGCAGACTGCTAGTTAGGCAGCAGAAATCAAAATTTCATTTTGATGAAAGCTCAACTACTTTTTTTTTTTTTTTTTTTC
>VXBW01000258.1:512111-598365 GCA_013400375.1 Thinocorus orbignyianus
AAAAAAAAAAAAAATCTATCAAACAAAAGTCAATCCCAAATTTAGCTTCTGCTTGTCAGCTGAATTTTTATAAAAAACATATAATACTGTTGTAATGCTCAGGAACTTTTCTGAGGTCAGCCAGGGTTCCACAAAATTCCCAGAAGGTAGAATTACTGATTGTGATGAAGCCTAAAGCTTCTGTAGTTTAATTTCATTTTTTTCAGAACAACAACTAACATTTCAGATTTGCTAGTGCTTTGTTTTAACTTGAAAAGCAACAAGAAAAAAAAAAAGAATAAATCCAGGCAAATCTTAGTGATCTGCAGATATCAGAACTTCATAAGAATTGCAAAAAGTGTTCTGCATAGCCATCAAAGACGAGTCATCCATTTTATTCTTATAGGTGAGCATTTTAAATTGTTTCAAAATTCAGACACATCTCATACAACTAATGTGAAAACCTAAGAATATCTATATTCTCATAAGGGGTACAGAACTGGAAAAGTTAATTCAAATTAGGCTTTAAAAAAATTGATGAATTATCCAGAAGGGTGACCAAACAAGTAATTTTATGCCTGAACTCTGGTTGATCAGAAATTAATCTGTACAGACACTGCATAGTGGCCACTTGAATATGTTCTTTTGACGCTTACACTTTCTCTTGCTACTATAAGCTGTGTTCTGTATTTCCCATACACTTTTTCTCTATACATGATATTTTTCCAATGACCAACAGAAGAGAAGCCAGGTTCTTCACATAGCATCTAACAATCACATGTGCTTTGTAAAACATCTTCTATACAAAGCTGATTCATGATCTCTCCTCTGGGAGATATATATATATAAATTTATACAACTGGTTTCTGTCAGAAACTCTTTAGAGGGTGCATGAAATAAACAGCAATTAGGACACAGACCTCAGCACACAATTATGCTGTATACAATTGTCTTTGATTCTCTACAGGCCACTTATATTAGCTGAGAAGCTAGTCTGTGAAATCCAGATTAGCATGGTTTACTAGAGTTGTTAAGAAACTCAGTATAACCACATGAAATTCTTTAATGTGTTACTATTATATTAGATGTTATTAATTACCATATGAAATGCTACACCTACTACCTAGTAGGCTACAGATCTCCAACAATTTAGTGCTTGTGTTCTGCTAAATCAGGAGGCAGTAGATTGTGAAAGAACCAGGAATGTTACTTCAACTTTCTGATTTCCAGTCCAGTATGTTCATGTATGCTGCCTAACTAGGTGATACATTCTTTCTGCTACTATTAACCACTGTAATAACTACCAGCATTCAAAGTGAAGTCAGAGAAGTCATTATATTTGAGAGACACAGAAATGTCTCATTAATAAAAACTATTGGTCTTCAGTGATTCACCAAGGGGAAAATGATATGTAAGAGATGAAAGACAGCACAGTTCAAGGTAAAAATTAATAGCTATATTAGTAACAGAGTGGCTACAAATAAGAACAATTACAGAATTTTTACATCTGGAAACTTTTTTTTTTAAGTGAAGATATAGGAGGAAGAGAACTCTGGGGATTCCTACATGGAGGCTTCTCAGTAGGATCTGATTTTGAAGAAGTGCCAAATATCTACTCCCTGAAGTCAAAATTCAATTTTTATACAGAGTTGTTCAGTCCTCAAGAACCTTAGAGAAGATTAAATCACCTTGACAAAATTTTTCTGAACCATTAATTGAAATAACGGTATCCACATAGCAAACTGATGTTTTGCAATATAGAGCTGACAGACTATATCAAGCTTCCTCACAAAAATAGTTATTACTTTGACATATTAGATTCAACATTGCTGTTCTGATGTAAAAGACCAAGTTTTTTGTCCTGGCGCAATTTCACATTGACTTAAATGAAGTTCAGCCAGATAAACACTTTATCCCATGTCTTTGGACCACGACTGAACTTCCGTGTGTTCATGCTTTTCTGTTTGTGTGATCTGTCAAGCCAAAATACCCTTGTCGATCTGTATCTAGCCATTTTCAAAGGAGTGCGATGCAAGTACGATGCTTCAGGAAACCTCAAGTATGGCTGAACATGCTGGAAGACAGTCACATCAATCAGGTTGATTAAAGTAGTCTCTTCCCTTGAGTTTGATTTTCCCCCCAAATAACTTTTGAATGTTTAGAGATTCCACTATAAAAATGATAAATAAAACCTAAAGGTCTACTGTGTTTGATGACTTGTAGAATTTTAGTAATGTGCCCTCAAGCTCTCAAAATGAAACCAAATAATAGTTGCTGAATAAGGGCAGGGTTACTATCCGTGTGAAGGCAACAAAAGAGGCTGGCTGTGCCAATAGAACACCAAAAAAAAAAAAACCAACCCAAAAAGCCAAAACATCCATAAGTACACAAGCGCACATTTTTATTTCAAAAGCTTTTGGGTTGGCAGCAGGCTTGAATTAGCTTTTTGTAAAACTGAAGTAGAAAATGAGATGGCTAACATGATATAGGACCATATAATGTTGTGCGATACTGACCTCGGATTTGATGACAGCGGTTAAGATGGAGAGGGCACATTTCCTCTGTTTCTTGGTAAGGCTTGGTAAGGCTTGGTACTGTAACCCTGAGCAACAGTGGGAGACAGACAGGAAAATAAAGAAATAGGTACTGTCCTATATGATCAGTGTTGGCTTTCCATCAACTTCAGTGGCACCGAATCAAAATGTTATTTAGCAACAGTAAGGGAGACAAGAATTAGGACCTGAGTAATCAGAGAGCAGAAAAGCATAAAGAACAAAATAGATAAAAAAAAAAGTACTGTAAAATCTGAGGTTAGTGACCTAATGCAATGAAAATGTTGTAACAGGGAAGATGATTTTGAGTAATCAGAGAGCAGAAACCCATAAAGATGAAGTAAATAGCAAGTGCTATAGAAATCTGAGGTTAGTGACCTATGGAGAAACTGTAACAGGAAAGATGTTTTCAATTAAAAGGCATCTATTAAAAATACAAGCCTCTGCTTTTTCAGTGCAAGAATCCATAATCTCAGCATTTCACAGAATTGCTGAGAGGTCCTTTGGAAGAAGCTGGAGACATGTCAGTTTTGAATTAAAAATTGTGAAGCTAACATCTTTGCTCAAACGTTAAGTGTATTCATTCAGTGTTGGTCTTGCCCCTCTCTAAGGGCCCTGAAAGAATTAGAAATCTAACGTCTTTCAAACTAGATACACAAAATATGTGATTTTAAAGCTTGTAGAGCTTTAATCTGTAATCCCTCTCTCCTTGTTACTTTATTTTCTACACAGGTCAATTCTAGTATAAAATTTTAAAGAAGCAACCAAAGTCTATACTGTGCTTGCATAGTTCCATATTTATTGTTACAACATTTTTGCTAGCTATAGAGGAAAATCCAATTTATCTAAATACATTTTTTTTTTGGTGCAGTTAGCAGCCTAAAAGGTATAAAGTGAGATGCATGATATTCTAGATGCTGATTATGCCACCTGCACACCTTGAAAATATCTAACAAGCCACGTGCAAAAGAAAATATCTTTTTTTATCCAAAGACATTTTAGAACTTTCTATGTATGCTTATGCTGAAACATCTGATGTGCTCTATTTTATGTAAACCTCTCACAATGAATAGAAGTGATTTAATTGCATAACTCCACTTCCGTGTGTTTCAAATGTTTTCCTCTTACTGCCATCAAATCCAAGATGCTAAATTGTCTCAGCATGATCAGGAAAGATTAGACTCACTCTCCTGTATGAGAGCTATACCTTGAAAAAGATTTTTAAGTGACAAGTCTGTTATGCTGTATTTCTGTTTCCAAGAGTGAAAGAACAAATTAATAGAATTACTGTCTTGAAAATCCAATATAACACTTGGGATTTCTTTCCTAACCTAACTTTCATCACAATACTTTCAGGACATTTTAAAATTTGTTATATTCCTCTTCCTTTTCCTGTATTCACACCCATTTCCAACTGTTCCATACTTCCTTACCTCAGTTATCAACACAAATCTGAAAGTGTTTTTGAATTACAGGGAAATACGTAAGTAAAGCGTCGTTTCCATTACCCCCAAATTTAGAAAGAAAAATGCAGTTGAAAAACAAGACAGAGCTGAATACCTGAAAAGCCATTCTTATTTACTCTTCAGAGAACATCTGAGGTGAATTAAGAGGTATATGTTTGGTATTTCAGAGTCCCAAAGGATGCGCAGAGAAATCGAGAGTCAGTCTTACTCATTATATTCCTCTTCTATTCCCCCTAATAGCATGACTCTCAGCCTCCAAACAACACTGATCTTCCCTTTGCCATTGCATGTTTACTTCTCTTTCCAAAGTAAAAAAGACAGAGAATGCAGATCCATGATGTGCTTCCAGTGCAACTCACTTTTAAGAAATATCTGAAAGAAGAGACCTTCTGGAGGCAAAGAGGTGTGGAGGTTCAAAATGAGAAGGGTATGGACTGAAACCATCTACTCTAATCCTCTTCTTTCCTTTAATTTTTTATTTGTTATTTTTATTGTTATTTTCCATATCCTGGCACATGAATTATCTAACCTGGAAGCATACAGAAAACGTGAGAGAAGTGCAAGCTATATTGGTCATGACGACTGAGAAATGTTAAAGCTTGCAACCCTACAGCACAAGTTTTTCTAGATTTCCTGAGGAGAATCTTCATTCCTCTGATCTGGTGCAGTCAGTACCCAGCTTCTCGCCAGGTCACGGTGCATTCACCACCTCTGCCCCTTCCAGTGCTCACAGCTATGTATTCAGTAGAATAGTTTTAATCGGAGAGATGCAAAAGACAAGAATTCTCACGCAGCTGAAAGCTCAGTTCAGTGGATTCAGGCTGCTTATTTGAGACAAGGATTTTTTTTCCCACTTCATCAAGTTTCCCATTTCTCCACTGCACATACACACACATATTTGCACCAAAGATGTCTGTCAGAATTAACTGATACTGTGGGTCATTAGGAAGTTTTCAAGAAACCCTCCCCAAATAACTGACCATTTCAGAAAAAAAAAGAAGTCACTATGGTTTTAAATTCTTTACAGGTACCTTTTTTAGTGCAAAACTATTTTTGGAGTTGGTTGTTTGGCAAAGTATATCCTGAAACACTAAAGACTTACCCCAAGTGCAACAGCAGAGAATGAGTTCAGTAATACCAGAACTACAGAAAACACTTAACATCTACAAAAGGATCATTCCCCATTTCTACTATAACCTAATTTTTCCAGAACCTGTGCTTTGCCACGCTGCTATAAAAAAACACTTCTGAGTATGGTAAAAACAGATTAATTTTATAGAGATTTCCAGTCTCCAAATGACATTTTCTAGAGAAAAGAAAGGATGACTGAGAAATGGGGATATGCTCAATATTAAAATATAATGATGACTTGTTGTCCTAACACTTGCTGTATAACAGATGATGACAGTAAATTAATCCATCCTCTTGACAGTCATTTCACGATAAGAATGAGAAACCTTACCATTTTCATCGCAAGCCTACCAACTTCTTGGCCTCGGTATGCATTTCCATGACAATAACTGTAATCATTATAACAGCACTGTACATAATGACTCTGCTTTCTGTGATGTTACTCCCAAATTGGATGTGAAAAATGTGAAAGGACAGATCTCAAATGGTAAGACTCTCACCAGTGAAGCAGAGCAGTCTACAGAATTAATAACTGACAGAACTGATAGCATGCTGCCACCAAACAGATGCCAGGAATTAAAGGACACCACTCACATCACCGTCTTTCATAAACTGAGGGACTTTGCATGAAAACCTCTTGTCAAATTAAAGTCACATAAAATGAGACCTTCATGAGGTGTGTACAAGTAAACGCAACACCAGTAAATCACCTATTCTTCAAAATTAAAAGGAACTCATGTACAATGACCACTACTGAAATTGTACTCATTACTAGTATTATGTCAGTCTCAGCCAGGCTTCCCTTTTCTTCTGAACTAAAAACGTATGTCTGAGCTGATCTCCGTAGTAAATCAGGTCATCAGAACCATCACAACAAATGGAAAACCAGGTTACAGATGCCTCTTATTCCCACAAAGCTTCTTCAAAGATGGGCTTACTAATGTTGTGAAGCATTCTGAGCAGAAAATAATAAATATCACAGGGAATTCTTTGAGGAACAGCAGAAAAAAAACACCTGGTAAGTACAAAGGAAGGAATGTCCTCAAACAAGGCATGTAGTCACATTCCGACCACGAAGTACAAGAAATATTATTCATTGATTTCCATCAATGTAGCATTAATAGAATGGCCAGAGGATGAAAGAAAATATATGATGCTATTACAGGAACATAAAACTGAAAGGGACCTTTAACTCACTGAATCCATGCCTCTGTTCTTGCATGCATTCACGTCTATAAATGCTTTGATAAAGACAAGTACCTTAAAACCTCTTCAGGTTTTGTGTTTGCACTCTTCCTATTAATGGACTCTTTCAGAACCTCACTTACTTTCTTATTTCCATTATAAATTAACTCTTGGTCACCAAACCTAAATTTTTCCATTAAAAGCTGAATCAAGTTGAACAGCTCTTCTATTTCCCCCCATGGTTTATTCTGAAGTGTATTTATATAATATTTATAGAATAATATGTGCTTTCCACTATTATTTGTGGGATTAATTAGATAAAGATATTTTATTGCCCACCACCACCTCAACCATGATTTTTGATTTTCTTCAGACATATTAATTAATTTTTCTTAGACAAAAGTTATAACAGCAGTAAACAGGTTAACATTATTTCTCACAATGGCTTCAACACCACTTTATCTCTGTTTTGATTATCTTGGCTTTTGCAGCTTCGTATCATATTTACATTATTTAAGGTATGACAGTAGAAGCAATAATTGATCAGGTGACCCTATCTTCCTCTTTCACTTGCACCTAACAAACCAATAGTGTTTAACAAATTCACGATGCTGTTCTGTAAGAGCCTTATCACACTGTGGACACAAGGTTCACTCTGTCACCATATCCAAATTTTATTAATTCTATCTAGCTCTTTCCAGACAATGTTTTGATGCTCTTGCATAGCTTTGCATCAGCAACTTGTTTGGAAAGTGCTTCTTCTAAGACCAAATTTTCAGGATTCCCTATTTGAAAGCAAACTAAAAGGAAATATTTCCTTTTCTGTGCCCTGATCCCCATTAACCATCTTTCTTCACCCCTCATATTCAAGGTCTTTCTCCATTTTCATTAAGGAAATTAAGATTTTATTACATAATCTAGATGAATCTATTGTAATGCTGACAGACAGTATTCAGGGCAAGAAAAACTCCATCTGTCATGTATCTTGCAGCAAAGCTAGATATGTAGATTTGTGTTGTCTTAATGTAAATTTAAAACCCAAGTTACACAGACATTACACATGATAAACCAGACCTCAGCTGGCCATCCTATGACTGCACCTGCACGAATTTTATGCCCAAAGCTCATCGTATATGTCAAAACCTAAATGCAGGGGTTGTTGTTCTCGCAGGCTTCTGAGGAACCATAACAAGTAACACATCTCCTGCTACTTTTTATGAAGAAAATTACAAAGGATTTCCCTTTGGAGGATTCCTTTTCCTATCTACCCCCAGGGTGAAATAAATACCCTAGGGAACCTACACTGGAAGCAGACTGGAATCTTATTCTGAAATAGTCTGGAAAAGTCTTTATCAGTGAAATATTTAAGTACTATGCATTTGGGTTTCTAGAATCAGATGTAAGGATTGGCTGCACTCACTTAGTATTTAGTTGAGATCAGAAGAAACACTATTTTATCATATTTTAATATCCTCATCTTAATTACTTATATAGATATCTTTTTTCTTTATAACAAACACAGAAAGTACACAGACAACTGTTGAGCGTGCGTGTATGTAGCAATCCAAGAGGTGCCCTCCTTTAAAAAAAAGAGGTGCTGTCTACAGAGATACCTTGTTTTCCTCTACCAATGCCATACTTCAGAAGGCGGGAAAAAAGAAAACCAGAAACAAACAAAAAAAGACAATGGCCTTACCTTTCCTACATACTGGGGATCTGGTCCCATATGTTCTTCTAAAACAAAGAACTGATTCCACACCCATCCACGCTTGGGACGATGATGCACTTCTGTTTCGCCTTCTATGTGTTTGGTTTGATTTCTAGTCACCTTGATGGAGCCATGGTGAGCAGCTCCATAACACCTTTGCACAAAACAGAGACAAACTAGGACTGGGCAGATACAAGATGTACTTGTAATTCTCATTGTAGGATAAACTTCCTGTTCAAGGTTTTCTTCTTGTTGTCTTTTTCAACAGTAATCCTTTAATAAGTTCCTGAAACAGAAGGTGAAGCCTGGTTCAGAAACGCAGTCCAAAATGGGTTTTTCTGCTTGTTCATGGTTTAGCTGTCCATTTGGGAAATCTCAAATTGTATTTACATCATGAAAAGTTGACTGGAAAACATGATATTTCTTCTGAGATCTTCACGACAGAGTTCCACAGCCGGCCATTTTCTATCTAATAGGGAGAGAAAAGAAAGCCACTTACTCATCACTGAAACCAGCAATTTTCAGGTTTCTGACCTTAGATTACACTCACAGATGTGCTAAACAGTCTCTCAAAGACTCTCATTGCAACTAAATCTTCTTTTTTAATCCTGGTAGTGATTAGTAACGTGTTTCAGGCAAGTTCTTGATCTTCTGTACACCAGAGACCCAACACAGTAAAAAATATCAAGACTAGATGGGTTTTGGTAAAAAGCTTCCAAAATGGACTTTGAGTATTCCAAGTCAATATTAGAGCATACCAAAAGGCACTTTCAGGCAAAAAGCACCACCTGTTCTTTCCATAAATTCTGACCAATATCCTATTGGTCGGTCAGAAAATTATTCCATACTGACATAAAGTTCAAACACTCATTTAGATTATCAGCATTATTTTTATAAAAGCATCCGAGTTCCTAGTGACAATATTTTCTCGACTTAAAAAAGGAAAGTGTAACCTGTTATGCTGTGAGAGTAAAATGTGAAAATGTGCACAGAAGTTGATGTAGCGCTTACAGCAAAGTACCTTGAAAGAAATAAAATAACTCTTCAACCTCAGAGAAATAGTTACTGAGATGTAATAATTTGTTCTGTTATCTGAAGATATCAAAGATCAGTCAATTGGAAGTCTCAAAACATGCAACTAAATCTGCAAATATTAGAACTGCCTTCCAGTATTGGCTTTGTTTGATTATCATAAAGCTGTTACAAGTTATATAAACAGAAACACAAACAGAAACACAATAAAACTAATTTTGTTTTTAAGCTTCATGGGAACCCAACAGAACAAATTCAAAATCCCTAAAGAACCACCCAACAAGAAATTAGAAAACAGAAAAATACCCCAGTTGAAGGAAGCTCATCAATGGTCTTTTGGCTCCAGATTTCCCTCCCCCATGCTTTTTTCAAATATGTAATAATACTGGAGTCCACCCATTCTTTCTTCTGTATTCACCCAAGTACAATTTCTCAACAGAATAATGGAAGAATATTTCAAGACTGCTGTGCAGTAGAAATACTCAGAAAGGACATATTTTCCATTGCTATCACTCAGTTCAGGCCAGTAGAATACGCTGGAAGAACTCCAGTATCTTGTAGTTGAGGAGGAGTTCAAAAATAAATTCTGCAAGGTATTTTCCACTATTTTTTAGGCATTTAGTGTTATTCTGCTTCTTATTTCTATATAAATATAATCTCCCCTCAACCTCTACAAAGGCCAAGCCACTGGTCTCTTAAAAGCCCCACACCCCATCTCAGAACAGATTCATACAACATGATTTATTATTACCTTCTCTAAGAACAAGTGTGATTTAATAGGATTTTTTTTCACAGCCAAATGTCACATGAAGTTAAACCAGGGACAGAATCCAGACATTCTGACTTTTACATTTGTTTTTAACTACATGCTCTTCTTCCTTGGTTTCCTTGCCTTCCTGCATTTTTTCCTGATTCTTGCTAGAAATCAGTTTTTGCCCTGAGGCATGCAATTCCTTCTAAAGCTATCTATGTTTACAGATGAGCTATTTAAATAGATTAGTCATTGTTATACTTCAAATGTACATTACAATTAAGCAGTACCCCTCAAAATGATAAGGCTGCATTTTTATCCATTCAAGTATTATTTTTCTTTCCTTTGTTTCCATCTTGGGAAATGCCTGGGAGCAGTCCGCAGGACTATGAGCAGTGCATAATAAGTTAAAAACTGCATATAAAGTGCACTGAGATTTCTCAGAATGGCACATCTAAAATTTATTTGAAAACATTACTACTGACCTTTACCTTATAGAAACTGTGGGGATGGTAGTGGTGGAAAATTCTTACTTAATAAAGAGTAAATATACATGAATTCAGAAGACGACAACAAATCAAGATTTACTATACAGAGCTTTGTTTCTCCCCCCCTCTCAGAAATCATCCATAGAAAAAGATTTAAAAATACCAAGGTGAAGCCTCTAAACTGTATTGTTTTACAGTCTGACTCATATAAGTCTTAGAATAAATAAGAGAAAAAAAGCAGCAAACTATGAGGGATTGCTTCATCTCAAGAATATCTGTTATTCTTGGCATTAACATTAACTAGAAGGTATGAAAACTTGTGTTTTGCCAGAACCACTATATTACTGAACCTAATTCAGAGAGTAACTGTTAAACACTTGCATCAAAAGTCAATGTTTTAAAATTCTTTATTCTGAACCAATGTTTACCATAATAATAATAATAGTACGAAAAAGAAAGATTATATATACCTATTTCCTGTTATAATCATGCTTAGAAGTTCAGGCCTCAGTGTGAACTCTGGACAAATGTTTCCCATATGATAAACTCCACAATTAAAAGAGGAAGGATTTTTAGTCGAGATTCTTCAACATGTTCTCACTCTGGTGAACATCTTTTAAAACAAAAGCCTACTTAATGCTTAGTACCAAGGTTCTCATTCTTACTTCCTCAGCACCCTCCTACTAAAGTTCTAGCATAAATGCCCCCCTCCCTCCAAAACGAAACCTCAACTCTGCCACAAAGTAGAGACGGAAGAAACTTGAATATTTAACACAGAAGAGAGAGTAAAGCAAAGAGCAGACCAACTTGAACTGTGAGTGACTAAAAAAAGAGACTGAACTTTCTGAAATGCCTTAAATTGTTGCCTTAAGCTAACATACTGAGATGTTGACTGCTCAGTACTCTTGTCTACAGCTTCAGATTAAGTGTCCTGCTTTATGGTTGTTTTTTTTTTTTTTCCTCTCTTTTTAAATGATGTATGCAACTACAGAGTAGACTTACGTTATTGCTGTCTCCTGGGAGCCCTCATGAAAATGAGCTGTGTGTCTCAAGAGACTGCCAGAGTGAGTTAAAACTAAAATAATTAAATAAGATGAGGTGGGAAAGTTCCACCAGCATTGCTGGAAATCGTTACAGCAGAGTAGTTTCTGCTTAGTATAGCAAGCAAGTCACTATAATGAATTCCCAGGAAACCCATATAAGCACAGTCATGCAAAATGTGGATGCTTCACCACCATGAGGACGCGCATCCTTAGTAACAGAGACTCGTCCTGAATCTCAGTGTCCCCCACCTCCCATAATCAAATCCACCACATATTTGAATTCATCTGAATGATTCAATTTTGCAGACACGCATTCAGCACAGCTCTGCACATATTTTGTCACATCCCTTGGGGCCCCTTTTCAGTCCCACAGTGACAGAGTGACAATTAGTTACGGAACTTGCAGTAAATTGCATTTCTCATATACTTTCTGACTTCTTCCACTGCACTCTGCCCTCTAGACTTTCTGTCAGAACAAATTCCTCCATTATCAAAATCAGACCAGCTTCAAACCTACATAATGACTTAGATAGAAATATTTTCCTGCCTGATTATTTATTTCTTCCTGTGTTGCTCGTGCTTAGTCTATTGCCAGTTATATCCTTCAGCACTGCAGAAATAATGGTGCATTGACCTGGAGACAAAAGACAGAATAGTGGGCTAGTATCAGAAAAATATTGGATGTTATTTTTTGTTATATTCTTCTGAAGAAAATGTTACTGACAAGAAAATACACAGTACTCCTGTAGGCCTCTGGTAATTGGCATAAAGAAGTGAAATTTCTAGGTAGATGAAGGGAAATGGTTCATCTATAGTTGATCTCTATTCTCTTTTCTCAAGGCTGGTAGAGCTGAGCTATGGGACTTTTCTTGAAAAAAAAAAAAAGACAAAGTTTTTCTCAGCCTATGCAATACACACACGATATATAATTATTGGTGCTTTCTAACCAACAGTGCCTTCTGCACACTCTAGTCAATCTGACAGCAGTGTCAAAACTGTTTCGCAAAGCATTTGCAAACTGTATTACATGTTGTTATCTGGCCCCTTTATCGTAGTTAAGTTGTAGCTACGTGTATGAGAGGAGCAACTAGAAAAAGTGATTAAATAAAGTGTTCTTAGAACAGTTTAGTAGTAACTTTAGGAACTACAGATGCTTTGATACTGTAGTTCTATATTGACAGATCATCTAGAAATGGGAAATTGGACTACTTTTTTACTTCAATGGCATAAGGAAATTTTCTTTAATTTGTCAGATAACTACATGAGTCATTAAACTCAGAAAGTATTGCTAACTTTATGCCTAAGTATATTACTATTCTAAAAGCTAATCTGTATCATCCTGGAACTCAATTGGTTTCCTAAAGAAACAGAGAGAAAATAGCATTGGAAATCTCCCTTCTCACCTCTGTAAGCCAACAAACTCAGGTGATGGTTGTATAGTGTCAATGGGCATTATTCCTTTTACCTCTTTTTCACATTTACACAGTCTTTTGGTTAAGACCACTTCTAATCACCAAAAACCATCTACATTGCTCTAGAACTGACTGTTAATTCACTTAGTAAGATAATCTACAGAAAATACATAAAACTCCCTATTACAAAGTAAATAGAAATAACCACAAAAGAAAGCCTCCATGGAAAATAAAGAACGTTCTATCATATAAGTTCTATCATACAAGACGACAAATTCTATTGCAAGTAGAAAATGGGGGGGGAAAGGGAGAGAGGAAATAGGCATCCAAAACCAACAAGTAAACAGATATTATAAAAACATAACAGAGAAGAAAATTTAGAATAATATGCAATGGACACTGAAAAAATAACCGGGGGGGGGTGGTGGAGGGGGGGTCAAATCAAGACGGAGAAGTGAATTGGAAAGTTCAACTGGAAACAGTTGAAGCTGTGAAAGCTAATACATGGGGGTAACAGAGATGATTTTTCCTTCAGACCTGCAAGCACGTGTATAAGAGCCCAGTAGTTCAATTTCTGCAACACACAAGAAATCTGTTCAATACAGTTCAAGAGAAAGACAGTTAATATAAAGAAAAGATTAACTGAAAACAAAAAAAAATCATGAAACAAAAATCCATATAAAATTTATGTATTTGTGAACTGGTACACTGAAATTGTCAAGGGAAGTGCAAGCACAATATTTATTTTCCTATGCTTTTACCTGCCATATCTGAAAACCTCTTAATTCCATATTTCCACATATAAGTCACAGATCAGGTCAGCTGATGACACATTTGATTCAGGAAAGAAACTATGCAAACAAAATAAAGTAATACAAAAACACAAGGACAACGCATACGCTTAATGATGACAGGCTGCTATCCAGTATGTCTGATAAGCCATTATATTCTTAGGTTCAATTTACAATCAGAGAAACACATTATGTGAAATTAATTACTTCAAGGAGTACACCACTTTTGCTGACACTGCCCTAATAAAGAAAATAATAAGAAAAACCAAGAAAAAGAAATGCCCTCCTTTTCCGTTTCTTCTCCCCCTTTATCTCCTATTCCTCAAAGGAAGGAACAGTCATACCAGAAGGCAAGAAACACAAAGAAAACAGCAACTGTACCTTGACGTGTTATTAAGAAAAGGGAAACAACATGTTTTTTGGGCATTCTAAAATAATGAAACCAAAACTCCAGACACAAATCCTTCATTTGGGAAAGCAAGCTGGTCCTCTGGAAAATAAATTATTATACTACATAACAAAGATGTTTGGACAGCACAGATAAGCATTTTACATACCCACAATTAGTCATTGCCAAAGGATTAACCAATTACTTTCCCTATCTAATTTTTTTTTTAAAGTTAACATCAGCATTTAACTGCAGAGCTAGGATTACATCCTTTTAAATGAATCAAATTATTTCAAATAGGAACGAGTGTTTAATTTTTCACTAGTATCCTGGCTGACAGACATATGTTAAACAGTCCATGTTTATGAAGCTCTACTGACTCAGACATCCAGAGATCTCTGAAGACTCCAATAAATCTACAATTTGTATCACATAAATTTTCTTCTTAAGTGTTTATAATCCAGGCTACTTTTTAAACTGAAGAATGTCTCTTTCTCTAATTCTTCCTGCACTGAATGCAGATAGCATTTCCACATTTTATTTTTACTCTTAGTGATATAATTCAGGAGGCTTATTGCTACCTTTTTATTAGTTAACATTTCTCGTTTTACTGGCACAGCTCCGTAAAATTTCAGTAGCTTCTAAGACATGGAAGCCAGTATACCTTTATTGTTCTGTGAAGACCACAAAAAAATAAAGCTTAGCTACCCCTTTGGGTTCAGAACTTCCAGATGTGTTCTCTTTTTAAAATAACTTGGATTTCAGAGACTTAACTGAAAGAGTCTGTAGGTTTGTTCTTATTTGTGTTATAGGTTTCCCTTTAGACATCTTGCCCTTAAAACTTCAACCCAGCACAAGTACGCACTCTTCTTTATTTTTAGCACAACAGATGACACTGATCTTTTCCTTTGTAAACATACTATATTGTGTATCTTGAGACTGAAAAAGGAAGATAGGCCAGAGACAACTCTTCATTCAATGCTAACACACTGACATTTCTAGTGTTCTTTTTTAGTTCTGACTATTTTGTGTTAAGATAAAATAAAAATTTTCAATATTTTCCTTAAAATTCCTGGCTGCAGCCCTAACAACTAGCCAGCATTGGTTTGACTCAAGTTCTAGATAACCTGCTCTAGTGAGAGGTGTCCCTGCCCATCACAGGGGTTTGGAACTTGATCTTTAAGGTTCCTTCCAACTCTAACCATTCTATGATTCTGAAAATTCAGAATCCAGACTCCCAGTTAGCCTTAAAAAGTTACCTTTCTGCCTAGAATAGGTTGCATCATTTAAACTAGCTGGGGTCATAAAACAAACTAGACAAAAGTGTTTGAGATTATTTGTGGAAGTGGCCCCACATTCCTTACAGAAGGAAGCATGTGAACTGGAACTCAGATTTTGTTATGAAGGAAGTTGAAGGAAGGCCTAGCAGGATCTGCAATTAAACAAGAACAGAAATGCAGCCCACGGTAGAACTACTTTCTGCTAACACCTAGGTTAAAGCAGATTAGTCACGGACTTCAGGGGACAAAGTCCCTCTGAACCCCTACCTAACAGCACCATGAGGATACAAAGAGTGTGAAAAACTGAAACGGCCCTAGCAGATAAAATAGTCACAAGAAACATTCAAAAGGTTTAACCGCTGATTGCGGCAAAAGGAACTCCTGAATAGTTACTAGACAGGCACCTGCTTTATCATTGTATTATTATTTTTTAATAAACAAGACTGTCTTGTGCCAAGGTCTTAAAGTAGCAGCTTTAATAGAAATTCAAGGAATTTATGAAAAGCGATGTAGACTAGTGATCAAGGTATTCTCTTCTGGACCTGTGTGAGCTATTTACTAGACACAGGCTTTAATGGATAGCATCGGCTGAGGCACCACTCACAAAGAGTATGAGGTAGACACGCTACAGCTAGGCAACTAATCCAGAACATTCTCTTGGAGAGGATTGATACCACATGGCCCAAATAAAGGATTCTGGGCACACCGACATGCAACGTGAGACAGAAATAAAGACCAACTCTTTAACTATTTTAAATAAATGCTTTGTTTCAAAAAAAAAAAAAAAAAAACAATGGTTCAGTTTTCAACAATATTAAAAACATTTTAGGGGGTGTCCAGTCCTTTATGTACAAAAAAAATACTAATTTTTATATAGAAGCCACACATGCCCCACAAAAAAACCCACCCAAACTATCAGCCCTTGAAATACCCATAAGAGAGTTTTTCACAGACAGAATACAACAGGGAGGTTACCTGCACTATTGTACTGGAAATACATCAAAACCACTATGGAATTTAAGTCTTATTGTCATAATAAGGTTTTTAAGTGTACCTAATCGGTGCTTTGGCTAGATAATGTGCGAGATGAGCTGTGATCCGCCATGCTGCCTTTAACAATAAATAGCTCCAGTGAGTGGTTAGCTGTAGAGACAATTTTAAAAACTCATTGATTTAAAATAAAAGGTTGAAGAGGGTTATTACAGGCCATCTTTATATTCATCAACAGGTGCAGGAAACTACTAAACACTACAAAACAATGGATTTGTTACCCTGTTGAGCAAATACATTTACAGTTTCTTTCATTAAATGAGTAAAAAAAAAACCAAAACACATGACCTTCCTTGAACAAAGGGAGATCTGAAAAATTCACAAACAAAACAGAAGTACTTAAGTTTGCAAACAGCACAGCATGTAGACAGGCAATTAACAGCTGCAATCAGAGTTATAATACGACTTTAAAACAAGATTAAGGAATAAAATGCTTGTCCTCAGCTGGCATACAAAACTTTTTCATGTACGACGAACAGGCACATAGCATCTTCAGGATAACAGAAGTACTCTGCCACAGTCAACAACTGAAGAAATGTTTTTTAAAACTACACCCATTTGGTTTGCACAGAGATCGGCTGCTGAGAACTACAGCACAGTAACAAGACAATTAGTCAGAAAAAATTCAGCAACTATTTCTGTAACTGTAATTGCACACACAGTCATGCTAGCCATTACCTACTGTGAAAAGAGCAACACATAGAGATGATTCATGAATCTGACTCACATATTTCTACTTTCCTCAACCAGAGACCAATCCACCTACCTTTATATCTGGAGTCCACAAAGCTAGTCAGAAGTAATACAGATAAGGAAAGACTGCACAAAAGTCCCTTTCCATTCCTAAAGCAGCAGAGACTTTTCTTCTGTGCTGATTCTTTTCCTAAAGAACTTGCTAGCAGAATAAGGATTTCAGTGATTTCTTGAGTCATTCCTCCCATTTATAAAGGTCAGGTCACCCAATCAGGGAACAAAGCAAACACATGAGACTCTGATGAGCAATTACCCAGTTTAAATAGGAAGAATTTGCAACAGCCTACTTGTGTATAATCCACAGGTGCTGTTTGTCCTAACAAATTCCTGCTCAAAAATGAGTAGCAAGAGCTCCTCTGAGTGGTATGGCTAGTAAAAAATAATAAAAAAAAAAAGAGAAGGCAAGTCAATTGTAGACAACAGATGTTTAAGAAAGAGTTAAAGACATTTATCTCCCATAGTTTGCTACCAGCTCAACACTGTGTATGTGAAGTAGGGTCAGCTTCTAAGGCAGGATGTAACTGTTTAGCTGTGGAGAAGCTGTAGGAACGAGGACATAGAAGCTGGCCTGAGGTTAAAGCCAACTGAACTGAGGAGGTCAGTGAGCACCACATGTGGCAAAAGTTGCTGTACCAAACAGGTAACAATGTAAGAAGTTAGAGAGAGCCATGAGGAATGGCTGGATTTCACAGACACCTATGTCAGAAGCAGCTGAACTTCACAGACCACCCCAGAAAAATGTGGAGGCTCTTTCAGAGAGCCAAATTTTGCAAGGTCCTCGTTACCTAGGTAACTATTTCAGTAATACTTTTTAAAGTTGAGACTATCTAGGAAACACTACCAAAAAACCCCAAGTTTTTATGCACTTGTAGAAAAAGTAAGAAAAATAAGGTAAAAGTAATTTTGAGCAAGCTGTTTACTTGGGAGGGGACAAGAAGATGGTAAAATGGAAGAACCTGAAGGAAGGAAGTGTTGTGAGGGGGGGAATATAAAAGACAGCAAACTGTGTGATCAATGTTATTTGGAGATCTCTGTAGAGCAGCCCAGTGCCTGACCAGTGCAATTCAGAGCAGGTCAGTAACCATGGTTTTTGCACTGACTTGCATTTAGAGGGACAGGGCATGTCTTCCCTGGAGCTGTTGAGGGAGGCTTAGCAGCTCTTCTTCTTGGAATGATGGAGGAACCCTTGGAAAAGTTCCTATTAACCTAATAACCTTTTCTTCTCAGGTTTCCTATAACACACACCAGGGACCTTCTCTTCATCTTAGATCTCCATAGTCTGCTGCAGCTTCTGCAGGCTTACATTAATTTTTTAGTACAAATATATTTCATTAAGCCTATAATTAAGTGGTACCAGTTCAGTTAATCCCTTCTCATTTCACAGGTATACAACAAAGTGAATAAACTCCTGCAACTGCTGAATCAGGTTGTTCCTCTTCAGGTCAAATAACACAGGAATCACGGAAGTCACAAAAGTCCCAATAAAAGGAAATTCTCTTCAGAAATAAAACTATCACTCAGGAATCCAGCAGTGAAGAAAATGAATAATTTTAACTGACAAAGGTGATGAAAAGTTCTGTTTAACAGTCATTGGCAGTTCCAGGATTTCTTTTATACAGCTATAGGTAAAAATACCATAAGTAAAGAGAAAAGGAGACATCCGTATATGTTGAGACTAAAGTTGAAGTCATACCTTTTCAAATTGCACTTTAAGTGAGATCTCCTTAAGTATTTTGTTTCTCCTGTAACATTATTTCTGCCGAACATACTATAATCACTGTCAACCACACAGAGTTTCTGCTAGTATATTGCTTTCTTACCATTTCCCTATTTTTTTTTTCTTCTACATAGTACCAACTAGATTTTCTTGGGCTGCACTCATTATGGTTAGCTTTCTAAATGTATATGTATAGCTCTTAAAATGTATTTACTGCATATTTTTTAATAAATATGATCTTATCTTTCTGTCTTCTTTTCTCACTCTTCCAGCTCAGCCAGTATTTAACCATCAGGCTTCACAATTTATCACTTCCATCAATAAATGTACTTCATTCCATTTTAGACTGAATTATTCATAATTCTTCAAATAGAATGTCTTAGCTTCCTCATAGATATCTGAAGTATGTTATCTGTTAAATGCAAATACAGCTTAACAGCACATTTTGCAAAGTATTCACAAGTCAGAACTTATATGCAAAACAGTCACATAACTTGTAAAGGCAGCTTTGCCCAGATGGATGAATGAAGGGGATATAGATACATGTGCATGTGTGTGTGGGTATGTAAACAAGAAGTGTCTGCCTATAAGTAGCAAACAAATAAACAAACAAACAAAAAAGAAAATTAGTGTAATTTGCTGACAGAATTTTCTATGGAAAATCATTGTTGCAAATACAGACTCCTACTTTTGTTATCTTGGCAAGAAAGAAAACTCTAATAATTAGAAAAATACCAAATGTCTTACAGAAGGCTACGTGAACAGGCTGAGTAAATGCAATTTTATACGACAGATTTTAAATGTTATTTTATTTTGAAATAAATCACAGCTTTGTTTGTAGCAATATGTATTTTTATTGTGGCTTTGTAGTGGAAATGAACACAAATATCAAGTGTTTACTTCTACTTTTCACCCTAGGGGCAAGCCAGATTAGAAAAATGGATTTTTTCTGAATATCTTTCTTTAAGATCTTTTTTATGCTGGAGGGTTCCCCCAAATCCACATAACTGGGTTTTCTATTGTGGGACGTTAACATGGAAACACAATGATTTGTACTGTATAAGAAACCACCAACCTTCCATCACTGCAGCCACTACAGATACAGAAAATGTTTTCATAAGTTTTCTAGTGTTTTCACGGAAAACGTTTTCATAAGTTTTGTAAATTCAGAAAGGAATGATGTACTAAATTCAGGTGAAATCCAAACAGAAAAGATCTCAGAGAGAGTTTTGAAACTACATGGAAATGACTTCAGTACTTTACATGATTTCTTAGGACAGTGGATTTAATGGCTATGCACAGATACACTAGAAGTGCATTGCAGTCTTCTAATTTAATATATATTGTCAGAATTATCCTTTTTGCTACTAAAATAGCAAATCTTCTTTAACATCTGCTTAGATACTTTGAAGTACTCCTGCTTCTGATCTCTCCTTTGCTCATTTCGTAAATTCACCCCATATTTTTCAGAACTTTACACACAAGCATCCAATCCAAATAATCTGTAAGTAAAATATTCTAAGAATCCACTGAAATCAACAGAAAAACAGGAAGTGACAGAAAAGACAACTAATTTACTTCTTTGCCACTCATAGTTCTGTAGTTCTAAAGTTCATTTTTCTAATTAAACTGTAGAACCTATAGCTAAAGAAGATCAAAGAAGTATTTTTTCCATTTAAAAATACTCTGATTTTTGAAGACTGTGTAAACACACACACACAGACACCCTCCGCATAGATATGCACGTGCACACCTGTGCGAACAAAATCTCTACAAGCTCTTATTTCTCAGTAGTTGCACAATCATTTACAATTTATAAATAAAAGTTCTCTGATAAATTCATTTTTCCTCATTATCCTGTTTCCATTGCTCCGTTATTAAAAAACCCCAGCTCAAACATTAAAAACTCTTTATAGGCACTATTAATAAATAATAAATATGGATATATATATTCATATATATATATTAATAAATATCAGTTCAACAACTGAACTCATAACTGAGCATTTTTTTAATCTTTCACTTATATCTATATTGTATTATATATAAGATTATTTTTGAAATATATATAATATATATATNGTGTAATTTGCTGACAGAATTTTCTATGGAAAATCATTGTTGCAAATACAGACTCCTACTTTTGTTATCTTGGCAAGAAAGAAAACTCTAATAATTAGAAAAATACCAAATGTCTTACAGAAGGCTACGTGAACAGGCTGAGTAAATGCAATTTTATACGACAGATTTTAAATGTTATTTTATTTTGAAATAAATCACAGCTTTGTTTGTAGCAATATGTATTTTTATTGTGGCTTTGTAGTGGAAATGAACACAAATATCAAGTGTTTACTTCTACTTTTCACCCTAGGGGCAAGCCAGATTAGAAAAATGGATTTTTTCTGAATATCTTTCTTTAAGATCTTTTTTATGCTGGAGGGTTCCCCCAAATCCACATAACTGGGTTTTCTATTGTGGGACGTTAACATGGAAACACAATGATTTGTACTGTATAAGAAACCACCAACCTTCCATCACTGCAGCCACTACAGATACAGAAAATGTTTTCATAAGTTTTCTAGTGTTTTCACGGAAAACGTTTTCATAAGTTTTGTAAATTCAGAAAGGAATGATGTACTAAATTCAGGTGAAATCCAAACAGAAAAGATCTCAGAGAGAGTTTTGAAACTACATGGAAATGACTTCAGTACTTTACATGATTTCTTAGGACAGTGGATTTAATGGCTATGCACAGATACACTAGAAGTGCATTGCAGTCTTCTAATTTAATATATATTGTCAGAATTATCCTTTTTGCTACTAAAATAGCAAATCTTCTTTAACATCTGCTTAGATACTTTGAAGTACTCCTGCTTCTGATCTCTCCTTTGCTCATTTCGTAAATTCACCCCATATTTTTCAGAACTTTACACACAAGCATCCAATCCAAATAATCTGTAAGTAAAATATTCTAAGAATCCACTGAAATCAACAGAAAAACAGGAAGTGACAGAAAAGACAACTAATTTACTTCTTTGCCACTCATAGTTCTGTAGTTCTAAAGTTCATTTTTCTAATTAAACTGTAGAACCTATAGCTAAAGAAGATCAAAGAAGTATTTTTTCCATTTAAAAATACTCTGATTTTTGAAGACTGTGTAAACACACACACACAGACACCCTCCGCATAGATATGCACGTGCACACCTGTGCGAACAAAATCTCTACAAGCTCTTATTTCTCAGTAGTTGCACAATCATTTACAATTTATAAATAAAAGTTCTCTGATAAATTCATTTTTCCTCATTATCCTGTTTCCATTGCTCCGTTATTAAAAAACCCCAGCTCAAACATTAAAAACTCTTTATAGGCACTATTAATAAATAATAAATATGGATATATATATTCATATATATATATTAATAAATATCAGTTCAACAACTGAACTCATAACTGAGCATTTTTTTAATCTTTCACTTATATCTATATTGTATTATATATAAGATTATTTTTGAAATATATATAATATATATATTTCAAAAATTTTCTTAGTGCATACTGTTTTTTGGATTACATATGTATTATTTTCCTTTCCTTTCTTTGGGGGAGGAGAATAGGTACAAAGAAGGAGTGAAATGTTTTTCTGTCTTGAGAAAGTTTGTTCTTCATAGCACGGTATTTGAAAAATAGGTAAAAAATAAATAAAAATAACAGTGTTCTTTGATAAATATTCAGCTACCAGTGGAAGTCAATACTGACATGAAGAAGATGGTAACATGTTCTTTTGTTGTTGAGACTATCTGGTACCTTTTTCCCGACACCTATACTTACCACCACTTTCTTTCTCAGGAATGCAAAGCAACAAAACAAAATGCAAAATACAGGAATTCAAAACACCAACAAAAAAAGACAAGATCCAACTCTAAATCTTAATGCATGTATTGGTATCTTTGAACACATAGTATTTAATTAAATACATTCACGAATGTGAGCATATAAAATAATTTTTTTAAAAATTGCGTGCTAATGCTTAAACACAAAGTCATCTTCAATCTCACCCATCTTTTCAGAACAGGAAGACATATTTCCATTGTTTTATTTCAGATCGTTCTTTATTGTTCTTCCTAAGGTTCTTTTCCGAGGAAGAGATCCTATCCTTTATTTCAGCCAAAGAAGTCTTTTGTAACTTTTATGTTATTCTTCCACTGTTTTTGTCTAGACATAAATCATTTCAATCTTGTTCCTTGAATAGTTCTCCATTATTCTAGAAATGTGAGTGTTTATGATTTTTAATTTGAACTGCACAAAAACCTTGCTAAGGATTTCAGATAATTTCAAGTTTTATACAGCTGACATTTCTCATGTACTATTAGATATTAAGGTTTAAGTAGTGAAATTTGTTAAATACACTGATCCCACTGAATTGTCACAGACTTTGTATATGCAACTTTTTGCGTTCTTGTGAAAATTTTAGCTACAGTTCTTGTCCAAGCAACTGCCCAGGAACAGATAAACAGGTAGATAAATTGAGATTTTATGTTCAAGCCATAACACCAGCAAATCTTCAGAAACAGAAGGGGAAGGAGAATCAAGGTTAATCTGTAAGATCACGTCTTAGGTTCTGATTGTGCAAACAAAAAAAGACTTACTTAACTTTAGGCCTCTTAATGAAAAGCTCATTCACATTAATGGGATTGTCTGCTTAAAACTAAGCTTAAGTCAGAACTTTTTAAAGATCAGGTCATTGGTATTTTAATAGAGGAGCTGGAAGAACAGCTTCTGTAGACAAATAACATATATACTTACACTAGGAAAATTTAAGAATGCAACATTTGATTTCAAAATGTGTTTCTCTTAATACATTAATAGCAAGAGAAACATTGTAAGACTGTTTTCATGTTGTTCATGAATAAGAGGTATGGTATGTGATACTAGACTTTCTAGTGTGGCTTGAAGGTCTTCAAGAAATCATTTGTAGAAATGATTAATAGAAAAAAGAAAAAAGGATACTTTGTACCCGGAGGGCACTTCAAACTGCAGCTGACACGTTTTCTGGGGCTAGTTTTGTTTCTGTAAGCGAGCAGCATGAGTGTTTTGCACTCATCCAACATAGGTAAAAGAGCACCCACAGTCGGGACTGAACAGCCAGAAAAATTGCATTCTCACAGGAAAGATCAGTTTCTGATGAAAAACTTATATCTCAATCTGATTTGGGGCCTTATTTGATAGTGCTTACAACTACCCTGTTCCCAGATTACTCTATTCAAGCAAGTCATGGGAAGTGGTACCTAAATGCAACATGTAAACTATCTGTGGACAAATCTTAATAAATTATATCTTATTTATTAAAGTAGTCATTCAATGGGGCTAAAGCATAATTTAATGAGTCATAGAACAATGAAAAAGAAATTTAATAGAAGTCTAACAATTTCCAAATTCAAAATTGTGTAGTTATAATTTCACCTCTAACCAATAAATCAAAGTAAGATTCAATCTTTTCTCTTGCAACTCAGCATTTTGTGTTTCCTCAGTGGCTATCTGCTGCTTTTGATGAAAGCAAATTGGTATTTCATTGATAAAAATACATACATTTCCACATATTCTAGCTAGATCTACTATCTACTAATACTAGAAAAGGACTGGACTGTTGATGAGGCTACTAGCAAAACTTCATCAGTCTTTAAGAATTAAAAGAAATATGCAGTTATCAAAACGATAGGACAGAACAGCAGCATCAAGAGAATAAATTACTCAGAGTGGTTAGAAAAGCTTAAAAAACTAGTAAAAGTTCATGGTCCTGATCTGATGCGGATATAATAGTGTTAAGGAAGCTTTAGGCCTATTCCTTCCTGATAGAGAAATTGTTCGCACAGGAGGCTAAAGCAATTTATCAAATAGGATACTAAGGGGCTACTGTGACAGGTCTGTCACAAGCATCTTTAATCTCCCTTTTAATGGCTGATGGAGTAAGAGGTAGAGTAAAAATGACGCTCCATCCCAAACCTCACCCTCGACTGAAGAAACAGCAGTGAAATGTTTTGGGTTTTGTTTCGTTTCTGGGGAGATCTCTGTCTTAAAGGAAGAGAACAAAGTTGAGGTATTTTTCATTATTATGAAGTCACCTCCTACACACCATCATACAGCTTGCTGCAATTTTAAAACCTGAATGTTAGTTTTCTTTCTAAAACTCTGAATTGTGAGGTGCTGACATTGCTGGAATTATACATGTTTCAAGACTGAACAGAGTTCGTAAAATATACTTATGTCAGATTTAGGCAACTTTGGTTAAAGCTTGTACATGCCACTTGCATGAAGATGAATATCTCTTATGTGATTGTTGTAATAATATGGGTTTCTTATGCGTGAAAAGGTAAACAGACACATAAAAGACACAGATGGAAACATCCAGTAAAAAATGTCACATTCAGTGCTTAATCAAAAGGTAATGAAAATAAATACTATTCTTGTAGAATTAGCAGAGTTCTGAATCAACATTGCTGACTTACTAGAGCAATATTTTACAGTATGTTCCCTAAATAACAGAGTAAAAAATGACACTCACCTGTTCTACTTTTCCAAAGAGTTAAATACTTTTTTTTTCCCACCTCTATAGAGCCTTCTAATATAAGGCATGAAGTTTAGAGAATAGTAAGTTCTAAGTTTTATAACATTACATTAGCTTTTGTATCAATTTACCTAATGGTATCTACAGCAGTTTATGAAAACTGATATTCTTCACCTCAGTTAATTAAATCAATAGAGAGAAAATAATAAAAAACAAGTTCAGTATTAGATTACACTGTAAGCATTACTCTTGGAAAATCACCAAGGAAAGGATTTAAAGGAGAGTTATTTATTTAGCTGCAGTTTTTTATTAATTCATTGTGTCAGTCAGTTTGGAATCCAAACCTCAAACTAATGTTATGTCACTTGGGTATTTTTCAGATCTTATCTTGCAAAATCTGTATTTATATATTTTTTTTAAAAAACATACAAGAAAGGGTTGAATTGAATAAGGTGCATTTAATATATTAAAATTAAAAAATGTAAACAAGAACCCAAAACGCTGCTGTCTTGATGCTTCCATTTCCAGTTATTCTGTCTGTAAATGGGGAACACATATCAGAGGAGTTACTTTTTGGAAACAGAGACTCTCCAGCTCTGACAGCAAAGGACTCATATTGGCTTGCACAATATGACCAGGTATCTGGGTAAAAATGCAAATGTCTGCCTGCACTTTGCTCAGATGCTGTGTGTACGCTGATACTCATGCAGGCTAATTTTCTTAGAGCTCATTTAGTGTATCTGCAGCTACTAGAGACATTGCCAATCAGTGACATCTACCTCTGTAAAAAAGGTCAAGAACAGAGTTCAACCCTGTTTATTTCATTGGGTATCCAAACAAATTAGAAATCTGGCCTGCTATGAGGATACAAGAGTTTTAATGCATGAAAATGAGCATTTACTACATAATTTTCCTATTTAAAACTCAATTACTAAAGGATAAATATATACCATATATACACTATTGGATTAATTTAAGATACCTTGGACAGTAAATCATCCAAATATGCAATCTCCATATACTACCAAAAGCACCAATTAATTTACTTTAGCTAATAGGTAAAAACAGATGCAAAGCACTGAACCATGTCAATAATATTAGGTCCATAACACCATCTCGCTATACTTTCTCCTGGCACACATCCTATTCATTTTTGCCATGCCTATTAGGCCTTTTGCCTTACACACATGAAGGAAAACTAATCCACTTCTGCCAGTAAGTGAATTTTGCCCAAACAGTAAACAGAAATATATCATGGCTCTTCTGTACCAAAATAAAAAAGGGGTTCCGTCCTTTACAGTTCACTATTTTTATTATGTGGACTGTAACTGAGGAAAATCATATCTTTTTTTATGTAATTAGTATATGTATACACACTGTTTCATTCTAAATGCAGGGTAATCTTTCTATTTCTACATTTCTAAAATCCACTTTCTACTGGATATGTATCTTCTATTATAACTAAGATAAAATTCACTTCTTGATAACCAAGGTCAGATCCAATAATTTGGGATAAGAAAGTCATATACGGATTGAGCTCTATCTCATCTACTATAGCTGCTTGACTAAGAGCATTATGAAACTAATGCACTAGAGACTGCACTTTTTTCCTATGCATTTTTTACTACATTTTCACCAGAGAGAAAGGAAATGGGACTCTAGGGGAGCTGAATACACACACTCGTAGTAAGAAACAGCCCACAATATCCTTTGGTATGTATCAAAATAAATAACAGAGAGTAAACAATTTATGAGACAGTTGTACGTCTATCTCGACTCTCAACTACAAAATTCAATGCATCGAAAATGTACATCCAATAATAACACCAACCATCAGAATAACCACAGAATGACATCAACACACAATGACAACAGCTCATCTTCATTTGTCAGTATTTCTTAAATAAACACAGTGACAGTTATGTGCTAGTGGTGTCAATATACTCCCACTCTGCACAATTACAGACTCTAAGAACAAGCATTCATCACTGATTTAATACTCTCAGAAACCTTGAACTTTCTCATATTCATAGACAAGGCACCAGATAACTAATGTCAAAGTTATATTTCTTAATCCCTGACACGAGCTCACTCAAACACGTTGTGATTCTGTCCTGAAAGAGTCTTTCTGGAAATACAGGAGAAAACATCCTACAGGTCCCCACTGCAGGCACTTCCTCCCATCTCTTCCATCAAAATCTTCCACAAGAGAATAATTAGTGCCAAATATGTAGAAAAACCATTAGGTAGCAGCTTTTCTGATACTCCTGGACTAGGAAGAATATGTACCAGTAACCTAAGATCAGAATCTCTATTTCTGACAGAGTCATCAACTATCTTATCGTCCCCAAAATTCAGACAAAAAATTTAGAAGTCTTACCATCTTCATCATTCTTTCCAATACTTTATTGAAAGCTTTTATTTTTAATTTTGTCATTCTTACAATTCAACGACTGCTGTCTGCCACACAGCCTTGGAATTGATTTCTAATACAATAATGCAACTATTTTCCCATGTCAAATTGTTTTCAGATAATTTCTCAAGCAATACATCTACCAACCACAGGAGGTGACCTGTATTATTATAGTCATTCCTAAAATATGTAATATTTATTAAATACTCCCACAATCTTCCATTATTATCTTACTATCTTTATAATTTGTGCAATTTATTGATTCTCTCTTTCTCAGTTCCTTCCTTCCTTTCTAGCAAACCTGTATTCATTTTGCAGCAGTTGAATTTAGCTTCCACCTAAAACCCAAAAAGATGGCAGGAGGAGGTGTGCAGTCCCTAAGAGACAGAGATATTGAATCTAAATTTCATGGATGGAGGAAGGTTGTGACTAAGCAAGATAGATGGTTTTCTCCAACACTCTAGAGCTATCAAAATACACAGTCTACTTCCTCTGGTTCTCTTCTCATTCTATGCCTTCTCACTTCAACCTAGCCTATCTAATAGACAGAAAACCCTTCAGCTTCTTGGCTGAGTCAGTCTTGCTCTGGTTATTGTGCTGCAGCTTGCTTCCTAAGGGAATGAATGAGCATAAGACATGGTACCAGAAAAAAAGAGAGAAACACAGCTGGGAGTAATGTATCATGTGACAATAAGCAAGTAGATTGGTTTGACTGTGTCCCATCTGCATTCCAGTTCCATCTGTGCAACAAAAAAATACTCTGTGGTCCTTCCAGCTACTCCTACCCCACTAAAATATGACACTGCTCCTTTGCTTCTCAAGCCTGCTCTTTGTTGCTTTACAAGGCTCCAAATTCTGTGTGTTCAAAGAGCTGAATAGGGCAGCTTGTCCCAGAGTCAGGGAGATCTTGTGACATTCTCTTTCCCTGCACTTGTGTATAAATAAAAGACACAATATAGCTGTTTCAATTCTAAAAAACCCCAAACTTTCATTTTTAATTTTCATTTGTTGAAGTAGGGGGGGGTGTTAAGACACCATATATTAGGTTCAAAGTTTAAATATTTTTCTTATGTGACTTTCCTCAATCAATAGCTTAAGTTCTTAATGCACTTGCAAATGTATCTAAACATTTCTAAGTCTGGGCTTCATACATTTGTGTTCCAGTTTAGCATCTCACATCCAAATTCACCCTGTAAGATTACTGCATATTGCTTCCTGCTGCAAATGTTTTTTCTCCTGGGGAGAAACAGAAAGCAGTTATCACCTGCATTTTGAAAAGAAAATTTTAGTCTGACACGATTCAAAAAAAGCATGTGAATTAACAGACAAGCATGCTGCACATAAAGCTGACAGTCATTTATAATATAAAACAGAATGGCATTTTTAGTAGCATGCAAATACAGCTGACAGGCATGTCTTTATTCAATTAGTTCCTAGTTTCCAAGGGCAGATTTGTGTGCACACATCCAAACGGCTCCCTCTAATTTTAGACACTTCCTATATTGAATATTTAAAAGTACTTAGTATCTGAATCAATTTAACAGAATGTCACTTAACATACTTCTCAGTTTCGGCTTTCAATAATTTACTCTCTATACCTCAACGCTGCTCATGACCTGACCCACACTTACATCCAAGCAGATT
Organism: Thinocorus orbignyianus; assembly: GCA_013400375.1. NCBI lineage: Eukaryota > Metazoa > Chordata > Aves > Ciconiiformes > Thinocoridae > Thinocorus > Thinocorus orbignyianus. The sequence continues at coordinate 541,459 of VXBW01000258.1, forward strand.
TCTTGGCCTTTTATTTAAAACTATTTCAGATTTAGAATAGTTAGACTTCCACGTGTGCACATTTTTATGTGCTTCTCAGTATTACAAAAGTTTCATACCAATCCATCTGCATATACTACTTACTTCTGTGGCTAAAATAGCAGGTAAAACAGGCACTTACTGTTCAGCAGTTACAGGGCACTTCTCCACTCCTCCTTTTCCAAATGACTTGCCAAATCAATCCTACCACTTCTTTAGCTGCTGGGAAACAACAACAAAAAACCCACACACGTCAGAATTCAAAGAACTAAGGCAGAGGGTATTTTACTAAAAAAATCTCTTTCAGAGAAAGCAAAAAGCAGCATAACACAGATATTAGCATTTAAAACTTTTTTCTCATAACAGCCATTAAGAATCTCTGATCATGAAATCCCTTCACAAGAATACTGTGGCAGGGCATACAGATAACAGCTTTGGATGACAAGAAAGAAAAAAATCACTAGAGGTAATGATATTAAAAATATATAAATTGCTATTAGAAAAGCAAATCCATCCCCTTCACAGTAGTGCAACTTTCTATCTTTTTACCCTGTTACGAACCACGAGAATTTCAACAGTGAATTAGTTTTTTTCAATGCCTTCCATATTGGCCTACTGTATTAAAGGATTGTTCAGAGCTTTTCCCTACCACCATATCACATTCTTTTTTCTTCTTTTTTTTTTTCTCTTTTTCTTTTTTTCCTATTTGCAAGTCCAAATACGTTGTCCCCTCAATATGGAATTTAACTTATTTGGAAAAGCTTTTGATTTTTTAATTTTATTTTTTTTTACACAAATGCTGCACATTTCTATTGGAGAAAATGCCCTTGAAAAAAAGGCATCTGTAAGAAACTTATCTTTTCTGAATTACATGATAGTTCCCAACTACTTAATATTCCTCAAAGGTATTGGTATCAACAAGCAAGATGGTACTAACACTGGTTATTCAACATGGTTATTAATAATTGCAATTCTAGCACACAAAAAAATGTGCTGGAATTGTTCCCATAGAGCCAGCATGATGAAGCATCTATAATTTAAAGATACCAAATAACATCTTAGAAAATTAAAGTTTCAGCAGTCATTTCAGACTTAATATATGTTAGAGATGGCACCATGTTAAACCTATTTCTCTTTCACGAAGTATGTAAAACTCACCATGACTAAAACATGAAGCAAGAACAGTTTGCTTTCTAAAGGCAAAGCCAGCAGCATCCTCATCCCTCTTGTCAACACCAGACACAGCTTTCAAACGACCACTGTCAGCTACAGAATTTGTCTGCTCATATCAGTGGGTGGTGATGCTGAGAGACTACATGAAGAGCCCTGTTGCACTACACATGCCCACTCCTTCCAGACTGTTAGGAGACCGCCCCTGTATTGCATTGGTGAAAATGCCTTCAAAATGTATTTTTGAAGAGAAACATTCTCTGAATATAAACAGCCGTTATTGCTGTCTTACAAACTGGAAAATGAGGCGTGCCAAACGATATGGGGTAAAAGCAGCAGTGTTTGGATAAAATGAGGTCTGAACAATATCTGCTCCCTCTGCTAGTACATGCAGGACAGAAGAACAGATGAACTGCTACTGAATTCATGTCCTTGCCATGCCTTCGGGGCAGGAGACCAGAAGGCAGTAACAAGCTGACTAACGACTGCTTATTGGCTTTAAATGTGGAGAAAGTCATAGAGATTGGCTGTGGGTATGTTATGGTTTGAGAAAACTCATGACAATTTGTCATGCAGACAATTGTTCTGTCACCTCATGATGCCCCCCCACCCAGGAAAGGGGAATCGGGGAACACAAAGAAACACCAGGGTTGAAATGTCAATAGATTTAATAGAATAAGATTAAATAACTAACAATAATACTAAAGAACCAGTATTAATACCATCACTGATATAAGATTTACAAGAATTATACTTGGCCGATTCTATCAGGGGGAAGCTGTGTGTTCCCACAGCAGGGACAGCAAATGTGGGACCCTGTGAGTGCAATGGCTTCAGGAGAAAAGGAATGGCTCAGGGGTTCAGCACTGGGTCAAAGAGTTGTCTGGACCTCACATCATCGAGGGAGAGCCCGCTATGCAGCAAACTTTTTTAATTTATATTGAATGTGATGTTCATGGTATGAAATAACCCCGTTGGCCAACCTGGGTCAATGCCCAGGCCTTGCTTCTCCTCGTCCCTGCACCTGGCAAGGCTCAAAAACACCGAGGCCTTGAATCTCACAGAGCCTGGTTGACCATAAAGTCAATATTTTCATGAATTCAGACACTGGAGTCTTCTAAAAGTGCAATTTTCCCAGCATCAGAAGAAAAGTCAGTCCTGGGTCTCTCAACCCAGGACAGGGCGATGGGATTGGTGAGGCCTCCGCTATCCACCCAGATGTAAAATGATGAACAAGGGGGTAGCAGCCTCTTGTAGTATTTATGAGTATTTTAGTATTAGTATTTATTAGTATATATTAGTATTTTCCAAATACCCAATGCATAAGTACCTTAGCCACCAATTTGCTTCCCAAAAGTTTTCTATATTTTCGCAGAAAAAAAAAAAAAATCCTTAGTATTATTTTCAAACTTACCAATGGCATAATTCAAATTTTAACAAGAAAATATATTTTTTTTATTTATTTTTCTTAGGGACTAGCATTTTTTTTACCTTTGTGTTATTATAATTCATATTCTTGCACTGCAGATAGAGATTGGAGATATTCAATATATGATATCTTAAGAGATAAGAGATACTGTAACAAAAAATGGTTCTTTTCTGAAGACAGAGTACTTTATCAAGTGTTTAATTAATCTCCCTTTCCTCACTTATCTCAAATTAAGTTAATCCTTCTCATTTCCAGAATGACACCTGCCAGTGCAGCTGCTTTGCTAGACATTTCTGTGTGAGCTCAAGTCCTACAGAATGAAATCTGAGTTGGAGTCAGGAGACAGTGTTGGGGGGAGGGTACAACCCAGGACACCAGTGTGGTGGTTCCACTGCTCTGGTTCACAAGGCTAATCCACAAAAAAATAAAATATTACCACTACAAACTTTGCAGAAGAGACCTGGATTAAAAAGGTCAAGGAACAGAAAGGGCAAAACACTTTTCTATCCTCTTTTTTAGAACTCACAGAGAGATAAAAGGGAAGGAGATTGCAAGCCACCGACAGAAAAGCAGGAGAGATAAAGCCAGGCCATGGGGCTACACAAGTTTTGCCAGTAGATCACAGGGAACAGCACAAGCAAGAGCTGCACAGAGAGCCCTATCTTCCACAAAAACTTCAAGCAGTACCTGCCCGAATGACTGCCTGTCTCAAGTTGTTCCCTTGCTCACTTTCCCCTGCTGGTTCAATCCAAATGGTTTCATGTCAAGTCTTGAATACCTGTTGTATTTAAATCTTTTGTAGGAATAGTATAGGATGGAAATATGCAAGCTCAGGTAAAAAAAGCTACAGTGAGTTAAACTTATATATTAAGAACTATTTATTGAAAAATATTTTTAAAATACGTTAATAGTGCTTTTTGAAGAATATCTGAATGGTTACATATAATCTGAAGACAACACTCAGAACTGATTACTCAACAAAACAGAATAATAGAGAAAAAAATATCTCAGCTATAAAATTAAAAGCTTATAGTGTAAAGTACCATGCTGCTAGCATCTCGAGCCCTACAGTCCCAGTATTTTTGTATTATTCAAATTAATAAGCACATTAATTTGAAAGGAAAAACTTTAACTCCTTTTTTTGAGACAGAAAATGTAGAACCTCTGTATTTTATTTACTCTAGAATTCAAAGCTAACCAAATTTTACTTTCTGTATTAAAAAACCCATACATTTCTGCTGCAGTTTTTGATTTTTCTATTTTTTTTTGCAAAGGATTACAATGGATTATGTTTTGGAAAAGAAATGGTTGTTGTTTTTTACTTAATTCTCCTTGCTTATATTTAACATATTTAAGAAACTGAGTTTAAACAGTATTGAATAAAAATCTTTCTACAGAAAAATGATGGGCTACAAGAAGTATTGGTGATTGTTCAGTGTGATCATTGTAGGAGCAACTGCTTGGCGTAAGAAAATAGTTAGCCAAGGAACCGGTCAGGAAATGAGAAAAATGAGTTATCAAGGAAATCAGTAGCACCTTGGGTAGTAAGACATTAAGTCAGCTCAGCGGATTCAGGAACCCAAAAAATTCCATCAGAGATACCGCAGTTACACCCATTTAAATCAAATGCAGAAACTTTCAACTACTTAGTGACAGCAAAAGATATGAGTTCACAACTCTGTTTATAAACATTAGGGTAATTCCTGCAGGTTTGGGGGGCTGAGGTCTTGGATTTATCTGTTCTTTCTAAGATGAAAATATGCCCCACAATTTCTAGTAGACACAGTTTTAACACCAAATGTAATGTACCTATTTATCACACCAACCCGTTAACTTTGCTTATTCTTGTCTGTTCTCAAGCTTGCCTTTCTCATCTTGAATCTTTCTTTGTTGTGTAAGAGCCTTATTGATATTATTATAACTAAGACTAGAAATTTAAACTCTAGAAATGGCTTAGCTTTACCAGTGGCAATTTTATTCTCAGGCAGAAATAAAATGCCTGTTAAGTGATTTCAGAAACCAATTACTTAATTTCGAACCATCCGTGTATAGTATCTCTTAGAAACTGCTGAATGCTCTGGATTCCTTCAGATGTCCTTCATAATGTTACAAGTTCAAGTAATTCTTAATGAACAATATAGTTAGTGTGCACTAACCATCTGCTTTGTATCGCTATTAATATTTTCCCAGTTGTGCTGTAGAAAATCACAGTGTAGCATCACAAATCCAATTGCAACACACATAATGATAATCTGTGCTAACAAAATGACCCTAGATGATCCTCTGGAAATCTGAAATATTTATAAAATGTGGGCACAATAAAAAGAAAGGATACATTTCAATTAACAGAAGTAATTTCTGTACTTGCTAAGGAACAGCTACTTATACTTTCATCATTCCTGACAGTGACTGACAGAAGAAACCTTTAGAAAACAACTTTGCCAACTGTAATTAAAATCCTGAAATGCTATTTAAATTACTTCTAAAGTCACCTCTGCCACTATACAGTAGTCATTATTACCAGGGAGGAACAAACACTATATACGGGTATTCCTTTCACTTGTGATTAAAGAGAAGGAAAAAAAAAAAAGTGTCCTAAACAATTTAGAATATCTTTCGGTATATCTTTTGAGCAAGCGTTAGATAAAACAGAGGATGTGTAATTAAAGCCTTTACTAGAACTATGTGAGGCTTCCTCCCTTGTGTGGTTCCAGTAATTGCAGTGGGCTTACAGGAGAAACAGACCAAAGCCCATCGTGCAGAGCAGAACACAGTGCTACGTTTTGTAAGCTGCTACGTATTTCTGATCAGAGCAAGTGGTTATGTTTGAACTCATATTCCAACTATGTCACAAGAAAAGCTGGCAGATTAAGAAAAGAAGTAAAATTTGGCAATGCACTCTGTCTTCAAGTGAATACAACATACAGATAGCAATTTAAAATAATAGGCCAGATATTATCAATTAAGTTTGAAGTAAGCAAGACGGTTTTTTTGCTTTTCTCCATATCTTGCTTGAGATGCAGCAGAGTAAGATCAACAAGATCATTTACCATTAGCAAAACTTAAAGTTGGAAGCTTTCAGGTTTCAGTTAGGTGCATGCATTCCCCAGAGTGCTATTCTTGTTTCTATACTTAGCTGGAATCCCACTGAGCAAATGGATTGCATGTGCAAGAGCAGAACAAAATCAAGCTTTTAGTGTGACAGCTTTTCTCCCTACACCGGCTGGGGAGAAAGAAAGGACATTTACAGTATAAAAAAAGAAATACAAATAATTTCACAGAATCTATTTACTAAGCAAATGTGCAACAGTTTTTAGAAAACCATAACTGAGGTTTACATGTAATCAACATAAATTAAAATCTTATGCCACAATGTATATCTGTAAAGTTCAAGAACTAGGGAAAATAAATTAGCTGATAAGGAACTTAACTCTCCTTTCAGCAGTGTTTAACCATAAAGTCAGAGCAGAGTAAGTTAGCTGGATGATATGACATCAGTACTTCTCAGCTCTTGGATCCAGGGGAAAAACAGCAGATCCAGGGAAAGCCCATCTGGAGTCTACTGCTGTACCCCAGCCACAGAATGCACCCTCAAGTAGGTTACAGCTGATAAAAAAAAATAAAGGGGCAGGGGGAGTGACTGATCCATCAAATGAGTGATGTCCCATTCAGGGACACCTCAACGGGCTGGAGAAAAAGGCAGAAAGGAATCTCAGGAAGTTCAACAAGAAATAACACCAAATTCTACATCTGAGGAGTAATATGTCCACACAAATGACAGATCATTCACAGAAATAAATCTATTAGGGTCTAATGCATTAAGGCACATGTAGAGAAGTATGTATTTCAACTAACTCTGCTAGACAGGTCCCTTATATATTCTACTGTTATCTTGCTTGGATTTAAAGGCAGGCAGACAATCTTGGTTCCTGCTGTTGTTTGTGTTTCTGTGATGTATTGACATTTTTCAAGTGACCAGAAGCCCTCCAGCAACAAATGCTAATGGATATAATGATTCATGTAACCCCATTGCTTAGCCTTACCTTTCAAGGGACTAAGCATATATGTTCTCTTGATACAGAAATTGTAAACTAAATTTGCAGCCTACTTCCACAGAGAAAATGTTCTAAGCAGCTCTGATGATGCAGACACTTGGTGAAAAATCGACTAAATGGCTGAACTGACTGATTTCCCCACATCACAGATGTTAGAGCTTCGGGAAAATCTTGCACCAACAGTGGGATAGGTGAATGGATTTCACATTTAGTAGTACACTTAAACAGTAATCCAACCAAAAGGTTTCCATCAGGGTGTGTAAATTCTTCAGAATCAAATACCCTAACACGGATCAGGCAGAAGTTCCTCAGCAGCTATGCCAATAAGGATAAACAAACTTCTTTACAAATCTTTTTTACAAATTTTCATATACCATGAACACTTCCTGCTGTTTCCTGTGCTCCTGTTAGAATACTTTTCCACTATACTTAGGAAGGGAAAAGAAAATGTAAATGGGTGATCTCAGCATAGTATACATTTGGTCTCAGTCAAACGCTGTAAGTTATCATTCAATTATCCTACAGAGATCTTTGTAACATATATAATTTTAAAGTACAGGCTGCCATAGAGTTTTAATGTCTAATGAAAGACCTTACACAATGAAATGTAAGAGGTCACCAAGGGTGCTTCCTAAATTATCTTACAAAAGCTCCTGAGCGAGTGTAATTTGAGGTTTAAAGCAAGCAGAAAATGCACAGCCCTGACTCCCATCTTTGACACAAGGCTTGTGCAGCAAGGTTAACTGCAATGCCTCTCACTTTATCTATTTAGCCTATAAATATTTTAAACTGTGTGGTCTATTTTGAATGTTATAAACAAATGCTACCACCTGAATTGTATCTTAATTTTACTTGATTTGAGTTTGATTAGTGACAACTGGGTAACAAAGTATTCCTTACCCAAGTGTGTCTAAAATCTATAAACTGGATCCTGGAACAGTCTAATAAGAACCTCAGACCCAAAACACACTGCTGTTTCTTGGGATTCCTACTGTTATATGACTCAAGGATGTTTGCCTGTTCCTCTCAGGGTGTAAATTTTTTTTCACAGCTCTAACATACTTCTCTAGGAATTACTCAGTGTGCTTTCACACAAAGAGTTCCAGGTGCAAACACTAAACACAAACAACTCATACAACCTTCATAAATTTTTGAAGTTTTGTTTCCCATATATACAAATATTTTGTTTTGTTCTGAACACATCTCAGTTGGAAACTCAAGATGAAAACATAGTTCTTAATCTGAAACAGACCATGTTAACTTCAATGTTCAGAGTGCTGCTTTCATTTTTATCTTTTTCTTGTTACTTTATACTCCTAGCCATTTCCCCATCAAACCATAATTTCTGTTCATTGTTAATGTTTTCTATGTAGTCCTAAAATCTCACGAAGAATACGGATCAGCAAGGCAAGATGGTTCAGTGGCTTGACACAACATCCTTCAATGACTACTAGCATTCTAATCCTGCTGATGTGAAAATATAAAGGCTCTCATTTTAGAGTTAGGGAACTGCTATTACAAAGAACAGAAGAGATTCCTCATATTTTCACTGTGTCACTTTCCGTTTCTTTATGATGGACTTGCCACATCCTTTTTGTATTTCAACAGTAAGCAAGTCAGGAGGACGAACCTTGAAAATGTGTTTTCTTTTTAACTAAAATTACAGTTGGAGTTGGGATTTCAGTTTGCACCTTAACCCTTGGAAGTTAACCTGTCCTTTCTCCCATAAACGTTCTAATGCAGCAACAGCCTTCCCAAAGAGCACATAAGCAAACTGTTTGCTTTTGGTTAAGAGATTATTTAGCAGTGCAGAATCGGTTTGTTGATTTTTAAATTAAAGGTAGGATTGTTATTTTTCTTCGGAGTCTTTAAACTCTGCCAATGTCTTACCCCCGAACTTGAACAAAATCAAAGACACAGAGCTTGATCCAGCTTCTCTCACAGTTTGGGTGAGTCTTTCATAAAGATCACTGAAAATCATCATCTATTCTATGCAGAGTCTCAGGATTTAGTCTTGTAGCTCAATGGAATAATCAAACTTCAACCTAAATTTCCCCCACAGGACAGATGCTCCAATTTCACCAGAAATGGAACTCTCTCTCATCCCCAAAACCATTCCCTTCCCTCAGCTTACATCCATGTCAGAGCTGAACATCCCCACCTCTCAGAATCACTCAAAGATAATTGTTCTGGATTTGTACAGCTGGATTTGTGGCTCTATGGCTGAAATTGCTCAGCAAAGGAATTTCACATATTTCTTACAAAAGCTGGAAAGACTACCAGGTCATGCAGGTTGTAACCAATTAAGCACAATATGAAAATCACCTGCCAAGCTCAAAATCCTCCCAACAATCAAGTAACTCCCCCCAATCCCTGATGATTACTGCAAAGCAGTTGACTCAATCAATCAAGTTTAGTATTTGTGAAGTAACTGATTAATAAGAAGTTGTTAGAGGATTTGAATAACCACACCCAGCCTGTCATGTCTGGAAGTTATTCTCTTGCAAATGCTTTAAGCAAAATAGCACAAACAGAATATCGCAGAATATGGAAGAATAAAAGTGTAAAAAATAATTATCACATGCTGCTTAATGTTAGCCTAGCCCTTTAATATGTATAATTACAAGACTATTTCTTGTTTCATCTATGTTTAAATTATATACATCCCACGGAGGGTATGTTCTAAGAAAAATTCCATTCACTCACAGAACTAAGTTTCATGGGCTTCAAAGTATTTATTTCCTCTCCACCGTGTCATTACTTTCATGTAACTGTCAACTGAATAGGTTCAAATATGTAATTTTAGGCCTTTTTATAAAGAAATCTGTGAATAGGACATCTTCCCAACATATTTCCAACTGACAGCTAATGGGAAGTAAAATTATAGCTACAGTGTGATCCTCTGTCCTGCAGCAAAGTCTTACAATAAATCCCACAGAAGGGTCACTTCCTTCAGTCCATCTCTAGGTGGAAAACAACAACAACACAGCAATCAACATCTTAGCTAAATTTTTTGACAGTTTTGACAGTCAAGCCCTGCAAGGTTTATCAGGATGCTGTTGATGTTGCAGTTAACAACGCATAAAAATTTCTCTGCTACTTTAGTATCATGAATTATCAATAAAGTTCTATAAATACTTCTTTTTCTTAGTTGGTACAAATAATGTTTCTGCTCATTCCTGACACAATGTAAATATGTATCATTCTTCATGTGCTTCAGACACATTAAAAGAAAAGAAATTTAATTTGCATAACTGTGAAGGACTGGAGACTAAGTACAGTACACAGTGATATAAACCTCTGGTTTGTATTTACGTATTTCTTTAGAGCCCAGAATGCTTGGCAAATTAACAGGATTAGAATTTTTTGTCCGGATGAGAGTACATTTCTCAGTTCAATGAATTTAAAAAGAAACAACAAACCAAACCAACCAAAAAACCCAACCTCTCCTTTAAAATCCAAGTCATCCTTAATTACCACTGGGATTTTATTTATTTATATCCTCAGATATTCAGATATTTCCCCTAGGAACAGAATATGCTTTTACTGCCAGAAATATTAAAGACTGAGAATGCTTACTGCAGGCTCACTTGCAGGTTAACCAGGGATATTTCTGTGGGTTTATTTCTTTCTGTTTAAATAGTGCAACGAAATGACAAAGCAGTATTAAGGTCCTTGCTCTAATTCCAATAAAGGCATGAATTCTTTTAATACAAATGCAGAAAATGTTTTCTACTGAATAACGTTCTTGTGTAACAAAAATATTTGTCATACAAAAAGCTCTACTAATCTTTTAGTATCCTTGTGATAAAAACCAACAAAAAGAACGCTCACAAACCCTGCACTGTGTGATTGGTGTTCCTTCCATTTATTTGTGGACTCATCATAAATAACGAATAAATTTTGATTTTTTTTGACAGTAGAGTTCAATTCAGATAAAGTCAGAAGCATTTGTAATATTCACTTGCGACCCTGCGGTTGGATGAGGGAGAGAATCAGAAAAGTAAAAGCGAGAAAACTCATGGTTTGAGATAAAGACAGTTTAATATGTAAAGCAAAAGCCACACATGAAAGCAAAGCAAAGTAAGGAATTCATTCACTGTCAGCAGGCAGGTACTTAGACAATTCCTATTGCCTTCAGAGCCAGCCATCGCAGACAACAGTTAAGTTGTCAGCCATGGTTTGCCCTCGGTAAATCTATGCTAATTGCTCCAAATCACTTTGCTGCCCTTCTCATGTTTACATGCGGCTTCTAAACTCTGTAACTGAGAAAAGCTGGATTGTTTCAGCAGAGAGCGCGAACTAAGGAGAGAAGGCTCACTACAAGTTAGCTCAAATAAAGCTGGCACTATAGCCAAGAATAAAAGAAAAATTGTTTTGCATGTTCCTCACTACCGTTTTTTGACTGTGTCTGCTAAAGATGTAGCCCTAAGCAAAACACCTCAGTCACTTTATTAAGAGCCCACAGATCATCCTGTTCACTTATAATGCACATAAATTGTACAACTTACACATGCAGCAGAAAGCAGAGCGCAACAGTAAATTCAGAGGGATATAAAATTCTCACATATACATTCATAGAATCATAGAATGATGAAATTTCCTTGATGAAATATATTTATTTTTCAAATAATAAGGAAGCTCCCCACATGTGAGATGTAAAGTCTAACAACAATGCAGAGAGGTCATAATATGTAGGCCTAAACCTCTGTTTCTTTGTTTCTTCAGACTCATACTCAATTACAGAAATAAAAAATAATATTTTAATGTACCTATATAAGAATTCAAGTTCTCATTCACTAAAATAGTTTGCACTTCTTTGTGGTTCACTTCCTTTTGAAGAGTTTCATAAAATGCTTATGAAAGCATCAAAAGAAAATGTAAAAGTACTCTTTACTTGTAAGTTTCCTACGTACTCACTGAACCACTCAACAGTAAATAAAAAGGAATAATGCTGATCGTGTTTTTGCTAGTTAGATAAGGTCCACTGTGGAAAGACTTGGGTACGATCACAGCTGTATCAGTAAAGAAAATTTCATCTTTTTCTTAGGTCTCACCGCTAAGGAAAAGTTTAGGAACAACAAGTGTTCAAGACTTCTTTAAGAACAACTGAACCTCATAATCTGCTGCTGTCAAAATTCCAGAAACAATATCTATTTCTGTAAAATAAGAAAATCCTTTCAAAAGGTAAATAATCCCCCTTTTTGGATTTAACTTTCTTTTTTTCACCAGATTGTCCTCTGTACCAGAAATAAATACTTTGTCATAGAGGTATCTCTTTATCATCTAAGTCTACATAAAACCAAAGCCAATAAACATGCTGCAAGACAACCAGCGAGAATACAACACCACAGAAGATTTCTGTTGATCTACTAAACCTAGCTCACAAAACTGAGCTGAAGACAAAAGCATCCTCCATCAGTTATCCCACCCACCCCCCCTGCAGCCTTTCTTACACATATATGCCTTTAATGTTTTTGACAGCTGCTGTGAAACAAGGTTATTACAGAAAGATCTTCAAAAGTGATGCTAGTGATGGGAAAGAATGGGGGATTTGGCTCATTCGGACAAAGCAAGGTATTTCACCAAAGTTCCGACACCTAAATACAAAAATCAGGATGTGTTTGACTTAATGCCCATTACTTGAATGGGCTGAAAGAGTCCTTCAGATTTGGCTGCACAGAACATAGAACATTAGTTCAAAATAAAACTGGAACCTCTCTACAAATAACATCACCTATAACCCTGTTGTATGAGTACACAATTGTGGAAGACATGGAACAGGGAAAAGGTCACAAGAAAAGGAAACAGCAAACATTTGTTTGTAAGCTAGATTTTATATCTAAATATGCAGCAGTTTCTATTCATCTATATGTATACATGATATATTGTTCATCAATTTTAATCAGATTTTGGTTTCAGATTTATTTACATTCCTGCACATAGGATGTTTGCCATAAAATAGTGTCCTCAGTGGTTCTCTCCTACTTCTTCCATTCAGATAGAATGGACCATGCTATGGCACTCTGTCTCTGGCGTGGATGGCATGTAATGAAACTACACTATAAAATACATTTTTTCCTTTTAATCCTGATAAATCCTAAAGCTGTTCAGTTGGGACTGCAGCAGTGTGTCTGATCTGCAATAAAGAAGATGTGGCTCAGAAAACACCCTGTTGAAGTTTTCACATCAGAAGATTCAGGAGAGGGAAGCTCCTTCCTTCTTCTTCCAGGGGTTAGGTCTTAAAATCAGGACGCTGAATCAGAAAAGGCTCCTTCCACCGAGATCCACCTTATGCCATTAAGGAACTGTCCTTCATTACTCATTTCAGTAAGCTGAACGAGTAACAAAAACCCTTAACCAGCTTCAGTAGTGACCCTTCCTATTAGGGTGAAGGAGTCATTAATACAAGAGCAGGGTGGTGTAACAGACTGAGGCACAGGAAACAGGATTCAGTCTTAGTGCAGGAAAATATTTTTCTATGTTCTGTCTTTCCTCTCCATTAACACAAAAGAACACCAGCTGTTTTCACATCACTTTGAAAATGTAAAGGCTTTTAAAATATTCACTATTATTACTACAAGCTCACTTTTTTTATTTTTTTTTTCCCCATGACTTAACATTTAAAGAGAATTAAATCCTTGAGATTCTTTTTACACAAATATAAATCAAAACCCAGCACAAAAAATCTTCCTTCTCCTCCTTCATGTGTGAAATGTAAATTAAGTCAACTAATGCGATCCCAGGATCAGTCAGTATCTGACACTCCCTACTACAAAAGTATCAGTATTAAACATCCTATAAAGACATTTCTGATAACATTGTGTGCTGAAGGTTTGTTTTTTTGGTGTCGTTGTTTGTTTGCGTGTTTAAATACCTGATCTAAAATAAAACAAGACAATCACACAGGAAGCAGATTTCATTTAACTAGTTCTTTGGCTTTCACTGTATAGAAATCCACTTGTTAGACTTTGTCTGTCTAAAGTCATGTAAATAATAGCATAGGAAGATGGGAAAAATGGTAATAATCAAGGGTCTTTGTGATTCAGTCTCATACAGAATATCAGTAAGGCACTTCATGCCTATCATCATCATTTCCACAGTATCTCGGATGCTAGTGTGGAACTGCAAACTCTGGACAATAAATTAAACCAAAATAAGATCGGTATCATTACTATGATGGCCCTGCCAGAAGAAGCAAGCATCTCTTTACTGAAGGGGAAGAGCAATCAGAGAGACACGAAGGTAACAGGTGGAGTTTTGATGGCTGTAATCCAGGGAAAAAAGTCTTTTGGGGACAGTCAGTTTAAAGAGTATGTGTATGTTTACATATGATGATTTATATGATTCAGGGAACATCTTCTGTCATCTTTTCTTATATAACCTGAGGTATATAAAGACACTCAAGATGTTTCTATTAATATTATGATAAACAAGAACATGTTGCAAAAAGAGAAAGAAAAAAAAAAAGGAATTAATTTAAATTTTTTGAGTTGGTGGAGAAAACAGGAGTAAATGCTTGTCACATTGTAATCCACTTGATTTGTGTGACTGACTACAATAACATCAGGTTTATATCCTCGATTCCTGCAAGGTTTGATGCTTTTGTTGGGTTTTTTTCCCCCTCAGACAAATTCAGAAGAAATAGCTCACAGCTTTTTAATAAATAGAGCAGAAAAACACAGATCAGAAAAAAATATGTGACTTAGTTCATAAACCTTTTGATTCATCAGAGAAAAAAAGTCATGCAGTTAAGGAAGACTCTCAGCCTTATGTCAGGGTAATGTCAAAGAGAATTTTTCTGTGAAACTCAGAAAACATCCTATAATTGCAACAGATACTGAAGTCCTACACATTTCTTGGCTATATTGGTCTTAATTTTTGGGTTTCCGCACAGGTAAAATCTCAACTTTCTCTTTCAGTCATGTCTCCACCCTCAAGGGGACTGATGAGAGTGTTGGAATGGAGGGAAAACAAGGGTAAAACTCCTTATCTGCAAAAAATTTTCATGTGAAATATGATCCCTTAAGGTTCTATGTTAAAGGCAGCTGTGCCTGTGATTCCAGAAATGATGGCTGACTGCCCAGTGGTCCCAGCATTTTTGGTGATTATTCTTGGTGGACAGATAGAAGGCAGCCACTCTACAAGCAAACCTCAAAAATTACTCTAACCAGATGTTTTCTGTCTACTAACTAGGAATGCCTCCTCTCTAGCTGTTTCTCTTTAAAAATAGGTCCTGTAACTGCTTTATCACACTATGATTTTTTATATATAAAGAATATTCAATCAAGCTAATTTTAATGAGCTCAGATCACTTGCATGAAACCGAGCTGAGCAGATGGGATTTCAATTCTTGGCTGAATACGGGATTTGAATTCAACTGTCCTGTGGTTTGCAAATGTTAGTCCATAATATTTACTCTTTTGGTCCCCAAATAGAGAAGAATGTAACTTAAAACATAACTCTCCTGTATACATGTTATTTTTTTTGCATACACACAAACACACACCTATGTTATAGAACAATACCTTCTGATTTTTTGTATTGTATTGTACCTTCTCTTTCACTCTTACTTGCCTTGCAATAATTCTGATTCAGTTTGAATTATAAAGTCATACAAAATCCAGAAAAGAAGCCCAAAGCACTACTATGTTTCAACTGGAAATGAGAACATGGGTACCCTAAAAGATAATAAACTGTTTCAATTTTCATAACCACCCCATCAACTGCCTCGCTCCTCACTTGTACATTAAGGCTGTTCTGAAATTAAAAAATATTATTTCTTAGAAGGAATGGAAAAAAAAAAAAATTGTTAGGAACATGCATACTTATATAATTGGCTTGAGTCTCTGTCATCTTTCCAGTGCATTGATACTTACAAGATCCTCTAGTAATATAAAAGAGGAAATCTTTACGGAGGCTGGTTTAAGACAATTTGGTTTCCACTCCTGTGAAGTTTTGTACAATTAAGAGATTTCAGTTCCCTCTTAATTTAGCCTGGATTCTGAATTTTGTCAACCTAACATGCAGGGGGATTTTGTAATTATTACGCATTCACATGGAATAACAGCAACCTAAAAAGTTTCTTATTTGCATAAGCTAGTAATTTTTAAAGCTATTATACCAATAATGAAATACGTTCTATCCCATTCTATAATTCAGGGTGTTGAGGAGAAACAGCTCAAATAAAGAGTCACTGCCAAGGAATAAATTCATCAGCAGGACCTTATGCATTTTGCCAATGATAAGAGTAACATATATTCCACTGCAGAAAAAGTTTCTGCTGCAAGTAAACCTCCCATTATTAAGAGCCAAAGAATTAAAGAAAAGCGAAAGACAATTTGCCTAGTTAGGCTTTTGTGAGGCAAACATTACACCGACACACATAAATTTAGAGAAAAAAGTCATGTTCAGGTACTTTTTTTGCAATGAAAACTGAGAGGTAACATTGTAAGAATGCTACTTATCATACTACTGTTCTGTTAAGAGAGAAAATTGGCTGCAAAATTTGACGCATCCATAGTTTTCAGGCTGGTAATAAGAAAACACCTGCTTTTTCTATGTATGACTAACATTAATGTTAAGCACCTCTACTATAGCATGGGATTTTGATAGTAATTAGAGCACCCTACCAGAACCCACACTGCTCAGTGCTCCAAAATGAATGGCTGAGCTGGATAAATGCCAAGAGCTTAAGGTATCTGTTTTCTATCTTCATAATTAGTGACAAGGCATGAATCGAATACTTAAAGGAGTGAAAATGTTCTTAGCCTGCTTCTTAGTATGCAAAAAATCATCCTACTAAATTATCTCCTTGGCTGGCATCGTGAAATGTGTGATCTGGCACAAGGTATAGCTCCAGCTCAGACTAAACGAATGCATTAACTCCCACAACGTTATAGGGAATGGAATTAAAATCTTCTGTGATGGCTCTGAAAATAAAGCGTGTCAGTGATACGGTGAATTATTTGATGCATAGGATGCAGAAAAGAACAAGCCATTTGTTTCAAGTACTCAGTCAATTGCAGAAAAAAACACTCCCTAAAATAGAACAAATCTGTTAGTACATTCGCTGGGGAGGCAGATTAATTTTACTACTGTCATATATTTCACATTTTCTAAAATAATAGTTATACATGGCATTATACCTCCTTTCCACCCATTTTACAAAACATGCGCTTCCCATGATATAATAAAAGTCATAGTAAATAATCAAATCAGCTCTGGACAAAAATGTGTTACACCATCAGGAGTTCACTTCCAGTACTAAATGGATACCCCAAATTGTAACTTTATTTAAACCTGAGATGCAAAGTTAGATGCTCACTCTTCCTGAATAAATATATAAATAAAAAAAAGAAAAAAAGAAATCTTTGGGAATTTCGGAGGCCATGAACTGTTGGGTATTTGCTGCAGACTGTGTGGGTGAGAAGGTCGGATAGAAGCCTGAGAAAATGTGATAAAGGTGACAACTAAAAGCTATCCCTTCATATTTATGAGATGGTGTCACATATAACATAAAAAATCCAAACAACAAAATCCCACAGCAAAAATATATCACCTTCCCAAGATCTATTCTTCACTGAGAAGTTTCCACTGTAGCTATGATATGTCCTGCAGATTCCATTTTTGCCTTAGTATTAACTTTGCTACTCTTTCAGTAGAATACCGGTAAATTGATGACAAGGGCTTTTCAAAACCTAGTAGCAGTGTTAACATGCTCAGGCAGAGTAGCCAGTCTTAAAAATGTAGCTAAAACACTCCTTGTACTTCATTCTCTTTGTTTTGTAAAGTTTGGTACTGTGTTTTGTGTAATCCAGGGTCAATGCCATAAACTGTCACTTGAATCTTCTGTCAGCAGCAGAATCAAGAACAGCAGCTCTTCATACAAGTAGGAATAATTTCTTGTTCTACAATGTAATATTACTACAAGGAGCATTTTGGAAATGAAGAAGAAGTATCTATTTTAGAACACAAATACAATATTTTGCATATTATTATACTTATGCATTATATAGGAAAAGGTGTACACAACTGGCATTTAGAACACCAAGATTTCTCTCACCTTTTTTTTTTTCCTAAATGGAAAGTATTAAATTTGACCTTTCTTTCAAATTAAACCTCATGAGTTGCAATTGCCTGTCTTGAAGAGGACATATTTGTTTTTATTGGTTGCTATGGAAATTAAGTGGAAAGTTCATTCCATAGTCCTTTCTGTTTGCTCTCGCCCTTCATTCTGCAAGATATTTTTCTTTCAGGTGGTTACTGCAAGCGACTGACAGAGAGCTTTCCTATTTCTTGTTTCAGTATATCTCGTCTACTTGCCTTGGACAATACAGACGGCATATCCAGAACTATCCTTAACCTATTTGTCAGAATGCTAATTATTCTCATGTCTCATATAGATATCAAACCAGCGTAATACACATCCTCTGATCATTTTCACTTGCTAAATCAGAAGTTTCTATTTACCCCCTTTTTCTTACTTGCTCAAACTTCAGAGTAGCTCTCACCAATCTGACTTTAACCGTGTGCAAGTACAAATCCAACTTCCATTTCTTACTGCCTATAAAAGAATCAACAACTACTAGTCAACCTGGTTGAGTATATCGACAGACTGCTTAATAATGACAATGAGGAAAAAAATGAGTTTTATCATGTTTTTAAATTATAGGGAATAAAAACCGGCATTGCACAAATGACTGTTTTCTGAAAAGCAAGGAACAGTCTCATAAGAGCTAGAATGATTACAGACACATAAATGATGTTGCAAATCTAAAATATGATTTACATAAACCCATATTCTTTCCTGAGTCACAGAACAGGAAGATTGAAAGTGTGCCAAGTATATTATATCTAAATTATTTTCAAATGACTTAAATGTTAAGCATATCTGCAGAGTGATACTAGAACATTCACAATCATGTTTCTCCATTGGGCACAATTCTATGCAGGTGAGAATGTCATCTCCTTTCTTGTGGAGAAACCTGAGGAAACCTGAACTGCAGAGGTACAGCATAAACCTTTAGTTGTACTTTAAGCTGAGATTTGGACTAACTTTCTGTGGTTAAGCAGGGACCATCCCTACAGAGGACAAATCCATCATCCATCGCTTGTCTCTGCAGTGCTGTTGCTGCCCTAAGAGCAGAAGGATAAGACAAGAGTGAATAATTCGGCTTGTAGTTCAAACTTGTTCTATTGCAAAATAAATTCTATCTTACTTATTTGTGTTGTCTCCAACTTCACAACCCCCGAGCCCCTTTTGGATCAGGGAATTGAATACAGCATTCATGGGGCCTCAGCGTTAGAGAATCCTTCCCCTCATCAAGCAAGCTACAAAGAACATGGGATGAAAACTGGCAAACATGGATGAAAACTTCTCTGTTCAGGATATCAGCAAGTAACTGTACAGAGAACAGCAGAGAAAATAAGTTGAATTATTATCTGAGCTGGAATAAATTATTTGCTCCATATAGCAAAAGAAGGGCAGGTGCTCTTTTTATAGCAGAGCAGTGTGCTCTGGTGCTCGCTTAATAAGTCAATTGGACTCTACTGAGACAGATTGAAGATTTCAGTTGAAATGTACCTACTACCAAAATTCTGTTTATCTTATATTCTCCCAATACTTGTATCATATTTGTCAAGGCTATTTATGTAAATCAATTCTTCAGGAACCAGAACGACAACCAGCAAAAATCTATAATTATATGGGCAGCAACACAGCTACACAGCCATCACCTCAGTATTTTTATACCAAAGTCATAATAAAAGGCTTAAAAATGGATTTGAACATACCACTGTTGCTACTTCTTTAACAAGAAGAAAAATGTGGAGCGATACATGGATTTGCTGAACAAATAAATCCATGGAAAACCAAGTTACTAAGGTAAGCTTGACAGAAAATGAATTTATTCTGCCCAACGTTTTCTATATAAAACTCATTGTTCTCTCTATAGCAGATGATCCCAATTGCAGAGGTTATTCCATCTTGTACAGTGCAGTAAGCTCTTGATGCATATTGAGTAGCATTAAAAATAGGCAATAGGGGAAAAGTTAGGAAATACAGTGTCTTCATTTAACCATTTATCTCAGAAAAAGCTGAAACTTTTTGTTGTTTATATCTTGAAAAAAAAAATAATACTCCACTTGCACAATGTTTGTGCAGGGATGTAGGGGTTCTGGTTGATGGATAGGAGTTGGGATGGATAGTTGGGATGCGTTAAGCACAATTTAGCTTACCAGCTGAAAAAAACCCAATTGTCCCACTATCCTTGGCATTGGTGCATCCTCACTTCAAGTAGTGCTTGCAGTTTTGGGCTCTTTAATATAAGGAGGATATGATTAGAATCTGTCCAAAGAAGGGCAACAAAGACGGTGAGAGGACTAGAGGGCATGGATTTGAGGAGCAGTTGAGTATACCAAGTTTCTTCAGCTAAGAGAAGCCTTCTCTTCTGAGGGAAGAGGAAAGAAGACTCCTCATTGCTGCCTACAAATTCCTCATGAGGAGGGAATAGAGAGGAAGATGCCAGTCCTTCTTTGCTGTCTGGTGAAAGGATGCTAGGGAATTGCTTAAAGCATCCAGGGAAGTTCAGATTGAATATTAGGTAAGAGTTCTTCAATAAGAGGGTGGTCAAGCACTTGAACAAGCTCCCCAGGGAAATGGCCATAGCCCCAAGCCTGTCAATGTTCATGAAGTGTTTGAACAATGACCTTTGATATATGGTTCATCTTTCAAGTTGCCCCATATAGAGTCAGGAGTTGGACTTGACCTTGGGGATCCCTTTCAACTCAGAATAGTCTATGACTCTGTGAAATATAATGGCTTCAAAAAACTAATGCTTCCTTTTCTAAAATGCATCACGTAGTTGATTAAAAAAACCCACCCATATTCTCAAGGCTTTAGGTTGGAGTTTTTTCCAGATGCTTTTTTCACTAAGTACTTTTGAGAAGGGTATTATTTCACATGAGTAGGAAGGAATGGAGAAAAATCAGCCGATCAGCTAAATGAGGTATTGACAGCAGCACTTACAGTGGCTCCTCGATAAATATACAGTTCCTTACTGCTTTATTTATTTGCTGTTTTACATTGGTAATCAAAGTGCAGATAACCAGGGAAAGGTATCTCTTATGCAGTTGGCTGCAGAAATAATCCTGGTTTTTTATGTAAGGCTCCTGAATAACCAACAAAATCTCCTTTCAGAGGTATTAATGCAATTCAGGAATAACTTCACCATTTTGGCAAGGCACTCCGGTATAAGACCAAATAACACATAGTTCAGAAACGAAACAGAAAAAAAAAAATTCCTTGCACAATTTTCTACGAGTATATTAGAAAATTTGCAAAAATGGAATTATCATTTCAAATACAAGATTTTTATCCAATTGTATATTTACAGCAGAAATGACAAAAATCCATCAATTGAAATCCTTCTAATTGCAAACCGTTTTAACTTTGAAGACTGTCTCTTTGTGATACAATTAGCACCTTCTTTCACAACATCTCTAGAAAGTAACACAGTTCATAACACTACAAGCTCAGAAATACATAGCTGTATCATAAAAACAAAATCAACATAACTAGTTTCCTGATTGTGGGATACTTAGTAGAAGGTGTTATCACACAGCAGTCTTTCTCCCTAGAAACAGTATTTATTTTTGTAAAATTTATAGGAAACTTTACATCTTTGAGACTTCTAACCATCTGTGGAATTTGGCAAGAACTGGCCAATGGTATAAAAGTTGTTAGCAGTGGAGGAGGGCAGGATAACAGATATACTTCATGTACATTCTACAGCAGTTTACTAATGTGAAAGATATTCAAATATACATCCCAGATTGTCTTTACTCTGCCTAAAATTTACGATTTAGCTAATCAGATTGGAATTCAGACTATGGTATACATGATGCATGGATGTTGAACACATAACTTTTAGAATATTAAATTTAAAATATGAGACAAGTGCCCTTCTGGTTACAAACTTTACATGGTAAAATAAATATCTACATATGAGATGAGTTTTTCTATTTTGGAACTTAATGAAAGAAAATCTATGCAATTCCTTCATTATTCAAGCAGAAATACATATTTAGATTTCTGAAGAAATATACGAAGCCAGGCCATATTCAGAATTTTCACTGTGCAGAATATATCAAGAATTTTGTGTCTGTTTATTCTAAATGTAAATATGTCCAAATTCAACCTGAAGATGCATCAGCTCTTTCCAAAATGAGACTAGAAAAATACAATGTCACTAATAAGATGCAAGAGATACAATCTGTATTTTAGTTAAAATTACCTTTCATTGGCATTCCTAACAGACATGGAAGATTCAAGAAATAAAAGCACTGTTAACACACAGTCTCATTCAGGTGTGTTGTCCCATCCTTATGGAAGAAGCTCAAAAATAAAGACCATAAAAGGAATCTAACTCTATCAATTTCTCTCAGCACAGGTATTAACAAAACATTGATAGAAGATTTTTACAGAGGAAATTACTGCAAAAGAGATATCTGTCTGTTCCCTATGCAGTAAAAGACTTGCTCATGGTCTTTGTTATGAACAAGTTGCCTCTAATAAGCAACACTTTGAACTGGCATATCCAGGCAATATGTATTCAAGTCCCTGTCAAGAAACAGTTTCCACAGATAGTAGAAGAAACACTACCTGAAATACTGCAAAACAGTTGAACAACCGATACTATTATCTGCTTCACTTTGTTCATTAGCCAGTACAGACACCATAAATTTTATACAGCTATTTGAGCAAACAATGCACATTATTTCAAGTTATAATTACCCACTAGATATTAGAGGTTTCTCCATTCCAGGCAATTTAATTGATTGAATAGTGTTGTGTCCTTTCACAGTGAGGACTCCAAAAATTCATCATAATACACTAAGACAAACTCTATCGTTCTTTAATTTCCAGGACAAGTGTAAGAGCATAGTGTAAAGGGATTACCATTCTCCTGTTTCTTGGGAGTAACATACAGAAATACATTGTATGTACAAAGTACCGTACAACCAACAGCACTTTTCTGTACTAAGAAAGCAAACTCAAAAATATAAATGTAATCTTTTAAAAATTAAGAAGGATACAGGTTAAGTATGTAAGATAATAATTCATCATTCAAATGAACATAAGGTGTACAACTGTGTGAGTCAATATACCTAAAAAAAATAGCACTCAGAGAGTAAGAAAAAGAGGAAGAGGAGCAATGAATACTAAACGGTTCATCAGTCATAATCCACCTGTTCAGAGACCCAGTCCAGCCTTTTCACAAACTGCTTTAGTCTAATAACGTTTTTATGAGCAATGGGAAAGGAAAGCAGTGTTACATAATAAAATGTTTGTAAATAATCATAGAATCATAGAATGGTTAGAGTATGCCTAGCCTTTAAAATTTCTCAATATAATAATATGTTGGATCCCCAGATTTTGTGGGTGTTTAGGCAGCATTGTTTGTCAGGAATACTGGTTTTAATTAGTATTTGGAAAGGAGACTAAATCTTTCCCTTTCAAATGCCATTTCAACCATATTTTCCATCTCCTCTCAATGAGATATTGCTCTTTTGAATAAACTGTGCAGGTTCATCTCTAAAGAACTTGCAGAAAGAGCAATTATTGCACAGTTCACTTAATAAATAGGATACTCCTCACACTGTAAATGATTTCTAGTTTACTCTTCCATTTTCCACCTCTGAAAACCGACATAATTTACAAACCTCATCTGCTAGAGAGTCTATCTGCTTCTCTCTTCATACAACAATATTTGCCACAATCACAAGCTTTTCAACCAAAAAAAACCCCCTCCAGTCTGTATGACAAATAACAGGAGATTTCATGTGAAAAATCTTTTGCAGATCACTTACTTCCAAGATTTGATTAGTCACAGGACATAGCACAACCCCCTTTTCCCAAGTATAATGGAGAGAGCAAAGGAGAACTTTGGAAAGGGGTAAATTAAGTATTTTCACTAATTTGTACTCCACTACCTATTCCTCAGCAGTAGTGCAGTACTAGACAGTAGTACTTTAGGCTAAGTGTATCATCCAATAAAAACTCAACATCATTTCATAAGTCATTGGTCTCTTTTCCTTAGTAACAAGTGATAGGATGAGAGGAAATGGTTTCAAGTTGCACCAGGGAAGGTTTAGACCGGACATTAGGAAAATGTGAAAAAAAGAGTTATCAAGGCTGCCCAGGGAAGTGGTTGATTCACCATCTGTCATAAAAATCTCAGTGAACAGCTAGGACCACTGCTCTCGCAGTTCTCCCCATTATCCCTATGAAAGATAGGGAGAAGAGGGAGGAAAGGAGGAGAAAAGGAAGGAATAAAAACCTTGCAGCTTGAGATAAAGACACTTTAATAGAACAACTTAAAAAGGAAAATAACAATAATAATGGTAAAAGTATATACAAGATGAAGTAATACAAAGCAAGTCACCCTCACCAACCAATGAATTGATTGCCCAGCCAGTCCCCAGCAGTGCGGATTTCCATCGTGCCCCCCCACCTCGACCAAACCCCATTTATGTACCAAACATGACATCTGTGGTACAGGATATTCTGTTGGCCATTCTATTGTTCTGTCTGTGGTCCTTCTCAGCTTCTATGAGAAGCTGAAAAGAGTCCTTGAGTAGTGTAAACATCTCCCAGCAACGACTAAAACAATATGCATTGTTGACATTCCTTTCATACCAAATCTGAAACACAGAAATCACTAGAAATAAAATTAACTCCAGGACTCCATCCCTGGAGGTATTTAAAAGACATGTAGATGTGACACTTAGGGACGCGGTTTAGAGGTAGATTTGGCAGTGTTAGGTTTATGGTTGGACTGATTCTATGACCTTTCAAGTCTGTTCCTCATATGTTGCATATGTACTGTCCCTGTGCAGAAGCAACAAAATGAGGAAATATTTTCTACTAACTAAAAACAAAAATACAAATAATTTCACACTACCATCTCAGTTAATTCCTTCTGTGTGTTACAAAGATGTGGAAGATCTGTAAGATATGTCTGAAGCTGCCATCCTTTCCAGAGGACACTTTTATCATACTTTCAGTCTTTTCTACATCAGAGAATGGTAGCATCTTCCTTTGTTTTCTGTTAAAATTTCCGTCCTCACTACTCTTTCTCTTCCATTAAGCCGCACTACCTTCAACTTTCATCTTAGTGCCTGTCTAAGTCCAACATCAATCACCTAGTTGTTGAAAATCCAAATAAATCTCCCTGAATTTTCTCTCATATCGTATTTCACACTCACAATTTCTCCATAAATATTACTTCATTCTCCAGTTTAAATCTCTCCTTTGCCACCATGCTAAAAATGGAGCCCTTATGCATCATGCTGACAAACCTGGGTTTTTTTTTGTTATCCCTGATTTTATCAGCAGCCATTTGATGTCCACATCAGCTTTGCTGGTGCTTTGGCCTCACTCATAAATTTTCTTTAAAACTCAGAAGAATTAGAATTTTGACACTTTTTAAACTGTGTGCTGGAATTATTACAATAATGTCAAAACAACATGAAAGCATTCACAAGAGGAAACTAATGAAAACTTAGGGTTTAGATTGAATTTTTATCTCTATTGCAAAAGAAAAGCTAATGGATGATGCAATATACCGCACAGAAATTGAAGCATCAAGAACCTACTGCATGCCTTTCCATAAGTCATTTTACAACAGATATGTTGCATGTTTTCAGAGATCTTACTAACAGCAAAGTGGCATTTATGAATAGAGACACCTTAAGACATTAATTAGTTTCAATACTAAGAGGGTGTGAGATCAAATTAGCTATAAGCCTACTCAGACTGAAAAATTCTGTGAGCAATTTTGTATTAATTCTTTCTAAGCAGTATCTTTCACAGCTTTATAAAATAAATTACCTTCTTTCTTAGCTTCATTAAAGCATATTTACGGAGTGATGGGCCTCACAGAACGAAAAACTTAACCAACTGAGTGAGTTCAAATTCCTAAATATTGATTCCTCTTGACTTTGAAAACGTGGTGACGTCTGTGTGCAGACATTTCCAACTTTGTCATGTTTGAAGTAGTCTTACTGAAAAAGAAAAGATAAAACTCTGTAACATCACACCCCTGTCACTACTATGTCCCTGTGTTGCCAGCAATGTTGAAGCAGGTGATCGTTCCTTTCTGCCCAGTACTGGTGAGGCCACGCTTGGAGTGCTGGGACCAGTTCTGGACCAGTACAAGAGTGACATGGAAATATTGGAGCAGGAAGATGATGAAGGAATTGGACTCTCTGTCCTATGTGAAAAGGCTGAGAGAGCCAGGACTGTTCAGCCTGGAAACGAGAAGGCTCAGGGGGACGTCTTATCAATGTGCATAAATACCTGATGGGAGAGAATGAATAAGAAGAAACCAGATTCTTCCAGTGGTGGCCAGTGACAGGACAAGAGGCAACAGGCACACAATGAACACAGGACAATCCAAAAGAACATAAGAAAATGACTCTCTACCGTGTGCAGGAAGACACTGGAACAGGTTGCCCAGTGAGGTTGCAAATTGTCCGTCTGTGGAAATATCTAACACCCAACTGGACATGATGGTACACAGCCGGCTGTGGCTGACCATGCTTGAGCAGGGAAGGTCAGACTAGATGATATCAAGAGTTTCCAAGGCACATAAATCTGTGACTGTAATTTTTAAAAGATCTTCTACCAAATATACATAAAGGTACTTCTAGGCAGCCACACACCACCACACAAGTAATTATATTTAAATAGCAAGGGCAATAACATTAGACTATAAAGAGCTATGAGACATGGAATTCCAACAAAGGCTTTTCATTTTTAATTCGATTAGCGCAATATCCAGCACATGCATTACCCTAACAATGGCCTGTAGGGGATATCATCATGCAAATAATATATAAATTATAATATTAATAACCATAAAGCAAAAGCATTGGGTTTTTTTAAATATTCATTTTTTGATCAGTTTACCATCTGCCTTTGAGAGTACAGATGCAAGAGTGTATGAATGCAATTTTTATGCTGTACCTGAGATTTCTTCTTTCTGTCCCACACCTCTACAGGCCTCTAAGCAATAATGATCCAGTATTTGGAAAATGCAATACAGTAGAAGAGAAAATAAAATATTAAAGTTGTTTCAGTGTTTTCAGAATCCAGGTGAGATTTCTCTGAGCTTTGTTGGCACACATCAAAAGTCTTTCAAGCCTCACAGATAAGGTTTTGGAAGTGTACTTCACTTCTACTCTACCACAGATAAAGAAAAAAACAACAGCTCCTCACAGTGAGCTCTAGGTAATTAATTAGCTCGTGCCTTTGGTATAATTAGCCTGTTAGGCATTACGGAGCAGTTGCATTGAGACTGATGAATACTATCCCAGCCTAAAAGGATAGGAATAACCACTCTGATCACCCTGATTCTTCAGATGAAAAATGTTTCAGAGGAAAACTAAAGCCTACAGCCTCAAGGAATCTGTGCATTTGAGAGTTTGACTTACAAATTCTTCCTGTATGTTACCCCAGCTCCTAGATTTCAGGCTTACACTTGCAGGTCTTCTCCTACTTCTCTAGAAGACGACCTAGATTGCATTATCAGCTGAATATAAAGCCTGATCTATAGTTTAGGCAGTAAGGGTAAGTGATACAGCAAAAGAAGAGAATGTGTCAAACAAAGTGGATAGGCAGTGCAGATGGTGAGAATTGTGGCTGGATATGTCTTGAATTTTTTTTATAGCAAAACAAACATTCATTTTGGCATAAACATGTCTCCATGAATCAACATTTCCATATATGAAATTCCTTGCAGTTGTTGACATAATCTAACACTTCTATTATTGTACCAAGCAAAAACAGCAAAGTAGTTCAGAAGTTGATTCAAGGCTCTATGCAAATGTTAGACTGTTAAACAGGATAAACCCACATGTCCTGAACATTTCTGATCATGGACATATTCATTTTCAATTAGAGTTTTACTAGACAGGAGGAACAAGAAAATTCCACGCCATTGCCATGACTAACATTTTTAAGCATGTGAAACTGTAATAAAAATTTTACATTGCTGCAGCTTCATTATAAAGCCACTTCAAAGCTGACCAGTTTTTCCTCTTGGGGGAAAAAATTAATCAAGTAAAACAGACAACTTGCTTAAGTTACACCACTTACAGGCATACCTGCACAAACTGACACTTGCTGAATTATCAGAACAGTGCAAATTATGTGCTTATTTTCTGTTCTTTTATGTGTACAGAAACACTGCATCTCAGATACCATTTTGTGGTAAAAACAGATAAAGGATGACATGGAATGTCAACACCTTTCCATATGGTATTTGCCTAGAAAAGATATGCTTTCTATATATGTGGAAGATATTTCACATGTACACAGACTGGATTGTTCTTCATCACCAGCAATCAATAGGGCTGAGAAAATCTATGCACTTTACAGGTCTGCCATCCTAATCAGTAAAAGACCCTGCTGACAACATGTGAGATAATTAGGCAATGAGGAGAATACAAATTGTATTTAAACCAAAAAGATTTAAGGCATACTAAAATGAGCTTCAGAAGCCAAAACATATAAAGAAATGTATAACGGTTCACATAAGCTGAATGTTGGATCCATGACTGCATCATTCTGCAAAAATTGGACTCAAAGCACGAAACTCAAATCTTATTTTCTACATTAAAATACCCTTTTTTACTCTAAGATGAACTACAAAGATAATAAAAAATCTAGTAGTTCAAGTACACATGAAATCTAAATCCAAAAGTATATTACCTGCAACTTTTAAAAAGCACACGGTTTAGACATATAAACACATCATTGCATTTTTGAGACGACGTAATCAACTCTGAATCCAGTATGTGTTTTACAGGATAGGTAATGATGTACTAGCAAACCACAAAAGTGGTGAAAAGGGAATAGACCGAATTCAGGTAGACATCCTTTCCAGACATCAACTAGTAAATCATCTCATAATATAAAATTATTTTCAGTCTTCAAAAATGAGGCCAAGGTGCAATTTGAGATGTCTTTCTTTGGCCATAGAGTACATAATTCAAAAGAACTATAGTTTTTATTTATATTCCAGCAGAGAGGTAGGAATCATAAACCGTGGCAATTCACAGCAGTAGGTATCAAACACCTAGATAACTTCATCACCTAAATGTTCACTGCTTTTCTTTCCATACTCTGTTCATTTATGTGATGGAGCAAATCTACACAATGAATAAACACTGTATAAGATTACAGAAGTGTTGACATATGCTACTGATTTGCACCAACGGCTGAAAGTTCTGAGCTAGGCGCCTGCTGCCTATCACTCAAGCTCATCTGAAATACAGTTGTCTTCATACTCATTAGTTGTCTCCTTCCTTTCATAATACAGAAATCATCGATAAGAATATCCACAGCCAATATAATTCATAAGTGAACCTCATGAAACCATAAGCTAAGATATATTTGACTATACAGCTATGAAATAAAATACTTTTCTGACTTCCAAATCAAGATTTTTCATCCTACAATATTAGGTGAAATCCCTTACTAAGAAATATCTAACCCATTTAAAATTACAATGACCCTTATTTACTATCTTAATGAGAAATTTTGTAAATCTTAAACCCAGTGGTGAGTGCTAATTACTTGAAAATATAACTTGAAAACCTTTGAAAGGAATAATCACACACCTAGGATAAATATCTCAGTTCTAGATTCTGTCTACAACAACGTTTGTAGCCTTGCATTGGTCAATGACTAATCAGCAAAATAAAGGAGGAGAATATAGTTAAAAAGAGTAATCAGATAATTTCTCATTAATATAAAATATTAATTCATTCCAATTTTATCTGAAATCATCAAGAGGTATTTTTGGTTTGGATTCGTGGTTGGGCTTTTGTCGGCTTTTCATTTTGCTTTGTTTTTAAACACAAGCATTTCATATAGTTACCAGTAAGTAAGTCATGGATTAGTCATTTCGCTGGAAAAGCTCTGCACACCAGGTCCTAAGACCTAGTCTAAAATTTTAACTACAATACTGCAATGTTATGCTAAAAGCTTATTTCCTATGGCATAGCTTATTTTATAAAAAAAATATATTTCTTTTAAAGATGTAACAACAAAAAGATGTCTCTGGGAAAAAAAAAAATAAAAGATTTTCACAGAAATATTTTTCCACAAGTTTCAGTTGCTAAACCACCTACAACCCAAGTACCGTCCATCTGAGAAGAAAATATGAGCTTCCACTCCATGTGCTTTTCATCTTGGCCATGCTTTGGGGGTACTTTTATTGATCTAAAAATGGAACCTTCCCATACCATGTCAAATATGTCACATGTAAGGAAAGAAGGTACAGCCATGAGTTTTAGATGCTCTTTTAGCCTTTACCACCTACTCACCAGCACGTTACCCAATTCTGATTCTCTAAAGGTTTATCTGGATGCCCAGCATTCCACCACTGGAACATAATTAGTCACACTACCTAAACTCAAGAATCTGTGAAAGTAGAGATCAATGCCTCTACAGTGGAGATCTTCCTCCCTCCACAATTACCAATAAGGCTGTAACACTAGACAAATGTGCCCAGTAACGACTTTGATACTTTCTTTGTAAAAGTTCTCTGTTAGAAACTTTAGCTAGATCTGTATATGAAATTTCCTGTGATTACAGTGACTGCAAAATATTTGTGCAGACTGTAAAATGAGAACAAAAATAAGCAATGCTGCAGCTAAAGTACACAACCAGTCTGATCCACAAAAGAAATCTCCTGTGATTTTATCAGCTCCAACTGTTTATCAGTACCTATTGACAAACAAACATAAGCAGAACAGTCTCTAGAACGCTCGCTACGTAGGCTATAACCCTTTTTTTTTTTTTCCTTAATAACCAGACTGGTACATCCAGCTACAAAGCCAGCTCTATTTTGCTGTTTAATGAGTCAACTCTAAGCCCATTAGAAAACAGGAACTACGTATATGAACTTAGTACTCCTCTACAGTTCTACAGAAAATCACTAAATAAATAATAACTGTAATTTGAAAGAGCTATAATTATTATTAATAATAATAATGTGGTGAGATATAGACAGTGCAGCTTGTGTCTTTCTACATGTATATTTTTTGTGTTTACCAGAAATTAAGACTCCGTATGAACACAGGGAACCACACAGGCACATACAAACAAAAATGCACTTAGATTTAGAGACTTTCATCTGAGAGGTAAACCGAAGAATATTTAACCATATGGCCCCTAAAACAACACTGGAAACAACCATGGCCAATGCCCCAAAACTTCCATGGTAACATTTGGCTAGAAGTTTCTTGAGAAGAGAAAAAATAGATGGAATGTTTAGACTCAATTGGCATTACATGGAATGCAGATCTAAACATGGCCTTTGACAGCAACAATGCAGACCTTCAGGTACGAGGAAATACTTAAAAGACTTTAAAATATTGCCAAAGAAGCATTTCTGCACGCGTTCACAAGCTATTTCTAAGTTACACTCTATGCAATAGTTTTGACTTCACTGATGCTGCATCAGGCATTAATCAGCAAAATTTCTGCCTCATTAGCTTCACAGTTAATTTAAGTGAGCCCTGCTCATTAAGCAGGGTTCATTCCCCAGTCCTCTAAGTTGAGATGGAGCATTTAAAATAAAAACTAATCTCATACTGAAGCATCACTGCCCACTTGCTCACAAGATAAAAATATATTGTTATGAGGAGGTAAAGCTTGCATTTGAGGCCGATCACAGTAAGACAAGAAGCAAAAAAGAAAGTCTAGAAAAAATTATTTTTATCATCAAATCTATGACATATTTTGCTAGTTTTCCACCCATCTTTTCACACTTCTAAAACTCCACAGTTGTTACTAGATATGTTTTTAGCTGACAGGGAGTTAAGTGGAAAAGTTACCATCCATGACCTGCCCCAGTTGCTCATTAACATCTTTCTTCTCCATATGTTGCTGCCTCCTCAGACCCACCAACTTAACTGCATGTATAGCCCGTCCTGGTGCCAGCCAAAACATATCCTATCAGGTTAAACTCTGTTTTAAAATGCAAGTTATTTGACAGAGGTGAGTTAAGCAGAAGCTACAGATGCAATTCTTCTGTCAGACGGGAGAATAAAACTTCTGGGAGGATGCGATGTAGAGCAGCTGAGGTTGGCTTGGAGACTTCATCTTTCAACCAAGCTCAGTGTCAACCAAGATAGCGTTTCAGACCAGAGCTGTAAAGTTTTGGAGGACAGATGAGAGGAAGAAGTGGCAGAATACCACAGACAAGACATAAAGTCTATTAGAGATTGGCCACGGCTTTAAGAAAAAGCTCTGTCTTATGGAACTAAAAAAAAACAAACCCAAAATTCCTCAGTTTTCTATGCTATTTTACATTTATGAAACAGCTAGAAACAGTAAAAATTTGAAAGCAAGGGGTTTTTCACAGGGTAGGTGAGGGTATTTAATGTTACCATGTCACACAATATAAGATTTATTCTAGGACTTGCCACGTTCAGACAAGGAAGTAGCTGACATGAAGCACATACTAAACTCAGCAGCATTTAAAATCAAGGAGACACCTTGGGGATTCATGATTCTTCACTTTTTTTGGTCAACTGGTGGTCACAGGAGCCAGATCCAACATTTATGAGTTGGGTACATGTAAAGCCCATCTCTAAGAGCCTATTTGTTGCCAAGACCCACAGACCCAGTAGTAAAAATCAGGTAGTTGTACTTTGGATATGTATTTAACCAAGACTAATCATTAAGTTTAAATAAATGTTGCCTGCTATACAAGATAAAAAATAGTGAATTCACCTTCTTGGGCTCCAGACCAGTGCTCTAGCCAGAAGACTGTGCTGCTTCTCTCTGCTTACTTCAAATAAAATTCAGACCCTGATCACTCCACAACACCTAGAAATGAAAAGGAGGATCTTACTGAAATAGCATGGGAAATACTAATTTAAATTAGTCCCTTTTCTGTAACTGGATTAAAAGGTGTTTGTAGGCCTGGTTTTCTACAGGAGACCATGGATTTCAGAAGGGAATATCAAAGGCACCTGAGAAGCAATGTTACAGTGATGTTATCTCTGCATCTTTAACCCTTCAAAATACTAAAAAGACTGGTAGTCATTAATAAACACCAGAGATATGCCTTGTTTTCTTTCTCCACAATCAGTAATCTGTAATAAATTCAAACAGATGACACTGCTTCTATGGAAAAGAAACAAAAGGTAAGAGGGAAGTAGCTACTTAGATAATCTCCGTCTAGACAAAACACATTCTAATTTGTTTTCTTTGCTAGAAAAAAAAAAAGTGTATCTAAATCACCCTTTCTCATTCACGAAAGCTGAAAAAAATTGGGGGTTGCTCGGAGGCACTGCAACAGCAAAACTGATTCTTGCTGCTTCTAAGAAATAGAAATATTTGATTATTTTGAAGTAGCTGGCCAGAGCTGGCAGTTGAACTCAATTACAATTCCGTCAGGTGTCAGCTGATACTGATATTTTTCAACAGTGTTAGAGAGAAGATGGAATATAGTAGTCCATGCAAATCATTACAGAAAGGATTCTCACTAGGATGATTCCTTGCCTAACAATATGTCCAATGTTGCAGATAAAGAAAATTTAAAACATTCATTAAAATTAAAGGATAAGACTTAGAAAAATAACTTTTAAATACTTTAATTTTAAAAACAGGCTCCCGCAGAACTTAAAGCAGATAAACATATAACATGGCATTATTCTTCTTGAAAAGTTCATAAATAATCAAAAAGATGGTATCTTGGTTAGTGCAATGTCCACAGTTTTCTGTGTCCATCTGCAAGAGACCTATTTTCTCCGTGTTATTTAGTGTATTCTGGGGGGAGACAACAATAAGGTTGGTTGAAGTTTTCTCCAAAGATTGCACAACGCACTACACATGTAGCATTTACTCAGTATTATCAAATAAAACTGCACTGGAAATTAGGAAAATATCAAGTATCCACAGAAGTGAAGCAGTAGATTCAGTCCTTCTTCCTTTTCTTTAATGTCAGTTAGGCCCCAACCTACTGAGAAAAGCACTACAGACTACTATTTTCTGCCAGACCACCCTGTAAATTAATGTTCTTAACTGTAGTAGCATGTCACTCACGGGGGAAAAAATTAATTCTGAACTCATAAAAATCAGAAGAAGGACTTTAAATTCTGCCCTTCTAAATAAGAGGATTATCTTAGAAATTAAGGTAATGTTTTAAACCCACAAAGAAGCTTTGTCTCAACATTGCTTCCTAGAACTCTCTGTTGTCCACGTGAGTCATTTTGCTTCTGGGGGCTTCAACTTCTTTTTCTTTAGATACTACTCCAGTACCAAACAAATCTTTGGTTCTTCTGGTAATCAGCCTCTATTTTCTATATCTTAACCCAAGATGGCAAAATTTTGTTTCACCTTTGCAGGTTCATCTTCTCTTTGACCTTAAAGATGTCAAAAGCCATAAACCAGTTCTGTTCTTGCCATTATGACAAGCAAACCTCATTTATCCTTCTTGTGACTCCAAGTCTTGACTTGTTCTGTTCACCAATGCTCTTACCTCTCCATAAATACTCTTAGCTCTCTACAAAAATAAACATTTTTGGAACAAGGCGGGCTTGGCTTCATAATCAGCGTGGGTGAAAAAGTATCCTCCAAAGGTAGGTCTATCTGATTTTCTAATCTGGTTTCTGCAATTGCTGAAGTTTGGAGTGAACATGCACATCCAAGATCACTAGATCATCCCCGGGCATGTGGCTGCCTTGCCTGTAGTTCACTGCCCACCAGAGCCCCACATGCTTTTCCATGGGACTATTGACAACTGGGCAGTAGTGTTGTTCTGGGTAATGTCAAACCAGGTGTAGGACTGCTGACCTGTCTGTGAGAACAGTATTAATACGAAGTTTTAAGACAGACAGTCCTGTCCTAAGAAACTTAAACCTAAACCGGGTGAGACAAGCAGATGAGACAGGATGAAAAATGACTGTTTGAGAAAGTCAAGCCACTAAAAAAAGAGACCAGTTTTGAGCTGGATTCAGACAAATGTAAATCCAGGAACTTCTGTTCAAGGTGTGGAAGACAGATAATTGAGAGACTCAAATCCAGGAATGGGTGATAGGGATAAATAAAGCAATAGCATTAGAGGGTTACCTGGCCGTAAGGCATAAGAATAGAAGTGTGATTGAAAGCAAAATAAGATTCTGTACAACCTTAGGCATGCAGCTCACCTCATCATTCAGCTATTTATTTTTTCACTTCTGAGATTCCAATTAGGCAATATCAAAGATACCACAAGTTACTTTAGGTATAAAAAGGTCTTCAAAAGGAAAAGTAGTACTGCAGTCTGCCGGAGCTACCTGACAAAGAAGAGTTCAATAATCCTCTCCTGCAGTTGAGCAATGAGGAGTGAGAGGTATAACCTTAAAATACAAGTAATGGAAAGAAATAGGTATGTGCCTGAAAGGAAATCTCAAATTCATCATGCTAAGCTTTCAAAGACAAACTTTAAACAAAATGGAGGTTGCTGAATATATCTATTCATTTTGCTTGTGAGAAAAACGAATCTCTCATGCCTTTAGGCAGTAGAGAATTATGTGGTCTTTCAAAGTGAAAAAGTGCAAACTGTAGAGGATCAGACTGAATAAATGTTAAGATGCCAGTCTCACAGGGCCTTTGGGAACCTACTCAATAACAATATTTTTGAGATGCCTCTCCCAGGAATGGTGTATTTGTTATAGTTATTTACACCTTGCAGAGTAAGCTATTAAAAATGAAAGGATGTGTTTCTGCGTTAAGAAACAGGGACAGAGACAAAACAAAGGCAATATCTGCATGAGAATATGTAACAGATATAAAGAGACCAATCATTTGAAAGTAAGTTGAAAAGGAAAGCAAAACAAAAACCCGATAACTTTTAACTGGACCATGCTTTAAAAAAGATTAATGTTTTCTGCTTAGCATCTTTCAAGTGTTGAAAAATTAGTCTGGTTAGCAAGGTTCTCTCCCTCAGTTTATGCAAAGATTTGAAATGCAGAATTCATTTCGTCCTCCTAGCAAGAAGAAACCTCCATATCATAAAAAATACAGAGGCAAGCAATTGGACAGAAAAACAGTTTCCTAAATCTGTAAAGGTAGTTCCACTACTACTGTTACAGCTGTTGCTGATGAGACAAGAGTTGTATCCAGCATCCAAAATTGAGATTTATATGTCTGAAGAAAGCTTCTTCAGGAAATCTTGGTGTCAAACCTTCTGCAAAGACCCATGAATCAAATTTCCTGTGCATTTTATTCAGGCTACAATAGTGATGGTAGCTGTGGAGAAGGCCCTCGGTAAGTATGATGGAAAGGTTAATAAC
Organism: Thinocorus orbignyianus; assembly: GCA_013400375.1. NCBI lineage: Eukaryota > Metazoa > Chordata > Aves > Ciconiiformes > Thinocoridae > Thinocorus > Thinocorus orbignyianus. Next base: position 577,492 of record VXBW01000258.1, read on the forward strand.
AACAGAAGCCATCTCCTTCACAAAAGTTTTTTCTGTGCTGTTGAGCAGGAGTGCCAATAAAAAGCTGAGGCTGATCTCAACACATCTCAAGGTTGGGATCCGACGCAGTACGCAAATATACTTTGTGCTGGTGAGCCAAAATTAAGCAGAAAATAGGTATAATTTTCAAGATCTAGTGTATTGTTCATAATATCCTAAAAACAAATTATAAAACTGATTGCTTGATCTAAGCCTGTAGTCCTCTTTAGGAGTAAGATACCTACTGCATAAACAGTTTCTTGAGGGGAAAAAAAAAAAATCAACTTAATTATGTGTCAAACCGTAAAGCTAACTACATCTTCTTGTAAAGAAAAAGGAAGATACGGAGGCATAAAGAAGCTGAGTCTGACACCTTTACTATAATAATCTGGAACAATAACTCAAGAAGAGCGAAAAACAGGTTTAGTCATGCTCTTCTGTTCTTGCATCATATCCAAAATAACGGTTTCAATCTCTTTCTTAAATGACATACTTTTACTTCTTTATTGAATTCTTTATTTCATCACTTTTATCCTTTCCTTTCTGCTTTTTTAAATCAATTGCTAAAATTGCTCAGCAGAATTACACACCAGATATACAACGCTTCCTTTCATCGGCATAAAATATATGAGAGACAGGAGCCTAAAAGGCCGGTCACTATGTGCAGTCCATAAGCCAACATTTCCTGCAGACAAAATATGCTCACAGTTATAGCAGGGATGGGGTCAAATATGACTTAAACTATACATTTAAAGTTGTTTTGGCAACTAATCAAAGTCCATCTTCGTTCCAAATGTAATGTACTATGTCAGGTATAATGATGACTCCACCAAAATGTTCTAAAAAACTTGGACATCTAATGTAGCTACAGCTAAAATAAAGACAGAAGTGAATATACAGAGTGGGAAGTAATGAAAACATCACCAGAAAGTATAAAAAGTCTTGAAAATAAGTATAAAGACATAAGAAAAAAGGGTTGAGAGCTGGAAAGACAAAAGCTCGGCAAGAACAATGATTCCCATACCCTAGAGAGCAGCGGAGGTTTCCACTTCCCCACATGAATAGTAACAGGAATTCAGCAGGAACCCACATCCAAGTTATCAGGCATTAGAATGTTCTGCCTAGGAGCAGGTTAGCCTCACCCATCTACAGTTTGTATTAGCCAATAAATAACAGCTGTGTATTCATAAATTCAGTAAACTCCTGCTCGCAAGTCTCCAAAGATGGTAAAAGATGTTCAAATAAAAGTGACACAGTAGAGGAAGCATTCCAGAAGGTTAAAGCACAGTTTGATTAAAGAAGTATCTATCAGTTTGAATGTACTTATACTGCAGTTTTTCAAATAAGAAAATGAAGATGGCCTTCAGGTTTCACAAAGGACAAACAACATTGCCACACTGAAAAACCAGTTCATATATTTCACTTCTGAATGTTGACAACACAGTATTTTTCAAACAGTCTACATCATTTTGAAGCTGTTTGTGTGGCGATATCAGGAGATGACTGAGAAGAGCAAACTATTTCCCTTTAGGGCTAACACTGCACGTGGACATTAGAGGAATGTCATTACCAAAAATTTTGGTGTCACAGCAAGCTCACCAGCAATCTACAAAGATTGACTAGACCAACTGACAGGCTTAAGAGCTTGTCTACAAATCAATTTGTATAGCATTCAGCTTGTAGTTCTCCTTATTCCTGAATACAGTGATGCCAGAATGTCAATGACCTTCAGGAGACAAAAAGCAATTCTATTTTAAAGTCTCTCGATTTATTTACAGATGCCATAAACTCACGTGAATGTTTATTAATATTTCTCCAGACAAAAATAAACCTGGATCTAAGGGCTGTAGATGTGGAGGGGGTCATACACCAAACCACATTAATTCACAAGCTTTAATTTTAATGAATACATTGAACTCCTGAACAAAATATTTTCAATCTGTGCTTTAATACAAAAGCCCTTTAATAAAACCACTCATCTTTCAGCTGGCATGAAATATGAATGCTAAGTATAGAAAAATCCATGGCTTTGGATTTCTGAAAAGTTAAGAAAAGTAATACCCTGGTTTTAAAAGCAAAATTACAGCTATATGTTGCAAATAAGTACATGCACACAAGTCCCAAAACGTGTACCATCCATTTAAATGAGCCACGTGCATGGGAACATTCTTGAGTTTTGCTCTGCGGGGGAGTCACAACACTCATTAAAATATAATAAGCTCCACAATGAATAGAGCAAGTGCTCATTATAATGTAATGAGCAATAATTATCACACAATGGTCCTGTGGAGTAAACTCATTGCATTCCAAGAATGTTATACTTTTTTTTTTTTCTTTAAAGAAAAAAAAAAAAGCACACATAGGAGTTCCTCATGTCTTGGTTTGGAGCTAGGAAACATATAGGTATGTTGTGATGACATAGTGTACTTGACCAAACATACTACCATAAGATAACATCACAAGCCAAACTGACTTCCGCAGCACAGTGGGTATTAATAGCTTCAGGAAATCAGTCCTCACCTGACCTTAGACAGTCTGAAGTAGCTCAAGGTCATTAGTCCCCAAGTCACTAGGCAAGTCCATGTAAGTCAACAAAAGTCTTCCTGCTGATTTTGCTTCAGAGCCTTACAAACCTCCTGAGTAGGTTTCTGTCTAGGAGGCTGCTTTTCAAAGGCCTGCACAAAGGAACATCTCTCTGGTCATCTTTTCCATTCATCTGCCTTATGATTAAAGAAACATTACTGAAAGAAAGGTGCCCTATTTTTCTTTTCCCACATCCAGCTTGTTGCTCCCTCCATTTTCACCGTATTAGATCTGGAACTTGATAAACCTTCATATAAAGTGACATAGCTCTCCAATCTGGCAGAAAAATAACCTGGAAAAAACATCCCCAAAAGTAAAAAAAAAAAAAAACAAAAAAAACCCAAACCAAGCTCTACAAAAAAGCAACAACTTTTTGGCTGAGTCATCTTGCATAAATCCTCCATAAACTCCTCTATGCTCCCATGGACTCATTTTTCCAGTAACACACATCTATCTACTGACTCCTCAAGAGGTCAAGAGGTCTCTGACATTATGTTTTTCACTTACAGTATAAACCGTGGTTGGTATTATCATGATGCAGTTGTTTGAGCTGGATGTGAGAAACAGAATGGTCTCCTAACTTTCTCTAAATTCTCTAGACCTAGAGCATCAAATTTTCAATTCACAAGCCACATGCCCTACCAGGTCAACAAGTTGATGTGTCAGCAGCAAGCTGGGGACTGATCCACAGTACTCTACCAACACTGGGGACCAACTCCCTATCTATAACCCACCTAGAGCCTACGTGCCCATAACATGCCTGGTGAACGCCTGGGAAGAGGTTGCTGTTGCTGCTGCTTGAAGGCACCTCCAAGAGTAGGTCACATCATCTGCTCTAGGAACAGTAACTGCTCCCTGGGGTAACCCTGGGGCACCCAATGTGTGTTAATGCACCTTATGCCTAGGACAACTGTCCTGAGAATATAAAGAACAGCAAATAAATCCAGTTTATTTAGGAAACACTAGACCTTGTATGAATCAATTTTATCGTGAATACTTTGCAGTCTTTACCTGACGCTGAAAGAAGCTCAACCAGCTAGAAATGTTGAGCACCACTTGAAAACATATGTTTGCTTGCAAATTGTCTTACTGCTTTCCAAAACCACTTAGAAGAGTTTCTAATACAAAGCTATGTTGGATTTCAAAACATTAGCTGTGCATTCATTGAAAACAAATGAGTGTAAGAACGAACATTACATTTCTTCAGCAGTTTTCTAAAAGAAGTCTTAGATGGTTCACAGTGTCAAAGAAACCCAGAAGAAAAACACCAACTTACATACAATGCTAAATGAACTGATTATTTTGCACCTTCTGCCACACAGATATAAAAACATTTAAGATCTCTCTAAGCTGAATAGGCAAGATAATAACTCTGAGCTCAAATTCCGCAATATGAATGCAAGAATCCGTGCTTTAATGAACAGCAAATATATAACAAATTTTCTTCATCAGCAAAGTGTGTGGAAATTGCATGTAATAAATGTTGTGTAGCTTTTTTTTATGACTCCAGTAAGAAGGCTTATTATTTATTAGAAAGAACAGAATGTAAACCATAAAAGGAATAGTGATTGAGGACTGTAATCCAGGCATAAATTAATTTCCTTTTTATTTTTAAATATTGGCAGTTCCCATGGGCAGTTAAGAGCTGCCATGCTACAATGCTGTTCATATGCCCTAGTTTTATTTCACCTCTTCTGAAAGCCAAGATTTTACACTTAGAAGAGTCAGCAGTTCCCAGGTGCTAATACAATGTATCAGTGTTAAAAATACCTTCTTACAGCCAAATCAAATCTTTCACACTATTGAACAATCTAAAGGAGCTATCTCCCTTTTAGCAACTACCTTTTTTCCTTCAAATATGCACAAACACATGCATACGCACTCCAACACCCTCAAAATAAAAGCAACACTTTTCCTCTCCTACCACCATTGCTAAACTACTATAATTTTGATTAATTATAGGAAGATTCTCCACCAAAGGAACACTTGTATTTTACAAATTGTACAGGATTGACTGGAACAGAGTCTCAAACCTGGTTCTGAATGTCTCAAATACTTGCTCTACTACTACAGAGGTGGTCTCTGTGTTGCTGTATTTCTAAACTATTTACTCTATCAACCTGAGTACCATCAAGAGCAAGTTTGGCTGAATCCTAGCTAAAAATTCAAGCCTAAGAAATTTCACCCCATGCCCTGATTCCTAGTGTCAGCTTGAATCCCAATCTAATGAGCACCCTGTACAGAAATAGTGTTTACAGGGAAAAGACAACAAAAATATTCCCTCAGAGCAAGGTACAATTATTGATAACGAAAGGCACTTCATAGTCTCTTGGACAAAAAAGATTTTCATTTGCAGCTCTCCCACCACTCAGTAAGAGGAAAATGTAAATTAAACAATTCACATGTAAGCGCATAACTTTTGTATAACAACGTATTACTCATTCGATTAAGTGGTCTAGTCACAGAGTATTATTAAAAATAAATAATTTAATTTAATCATGGAAATGCACATTGCGGTCTTTAAAAATAAGACGTGGGTCAATTAATAGCTCATTGTACTGCCACATGATGTGATCAGTAACCTTTACGTGCTTTCTAAAGAACCAAGCATCATTTTATATAAAAAAAAAAAGCAGATTTCCATTTCCTTTTACCTTCCTACCACTTCATATACGTGTGTGTTTGTAAATACACATGCATCCATTACTGTGGTTAAAAGGGCTTAATGGCAATTAATTATGAAACAATGCAGAGCATGATGGAGAAACTGGAACAGGTTGCCCAGAGAAGTTGTGGATACCCCATCGTTGGAAGTATACAGGGTCACACTGGATAGAGCTCTGAGCAACTTGTTATGGTGAAAGATGTCCCTGCCCATGGCAGGGTGGTGGATTCATGATCTTTAAAGGTTCCTTCCAACCCAACCCATTCTATGATTGTATGATACACCTAGAAATATCAAAACAGGGAGTCAACCAAATGGGGAGTCATTAGTTTTCAACAGGAATACTGCACAGGAAGACACAATGGGCAGTATTTAGACCACCTACATTTAGGCATGTACTTCAGTTCCAGCCACCTATGTCACCACCAGGGACAGGTAGGTTTCTCCACAGAACAGTTCAAAACAATTCAAGTGCAAGATCCCACCACATCACATGAAGAACCTGAAGCTAATTGTGCAAATCAATTACAAATACACCTGGTCCATTGCCCCTGGCTTGACGGGGTAACCGGACAAGGATGCAGGAGTCCACAGTTCCACCTCCAGCATGCCCATCCTACCACCTCTCTTCTCCCATCTGCTAAGTCAAAACAATGTGACTGAGCTCTCTAGTAAAGTACTTTCAAGGTTCATTGCTACAGATTGTGCAGTACTCCACAGAACAAAAAAAAAATCTCACAGGTCGCTATGGTCCTATGGCAGAAATGCAGCCAGTACCTGAGCTAGCTTGGGCATTTTTATACACCCTTAAAAATCCACCCACGTAAGCACTGGATAAATTACAATGAAACCTAGGTAAGGAGGAATGCGGATGGAAAAACATGCCCGTGACTTAAATATATTCCCCTTTGCAAGAATATTTGCTTAAAAGAAGCAAATAGTTTCATAAAGGTTGAGGAGTCAAGTTTGTAATTGTAAAATAATGCTCTGCCTTTTCTATAACAAACCCAGCCTTAAATCTGTTCATGTTTGAAGTGATTCCACAAAAATATAAATGGCAGTTGCTATCACACAAAATCACAATTCTCACAGGCCTCAGGCATCTGTTAAATGTATTTTCAGTATAAAAGAACTGCAGATGTGCTAACACCACCAAGTTGCTCAGCAGTTACTTAAAGAGCTACATGACTATGTTGTTCTGGTAGAGCTCAATGCAAAAAGACATTCTTTTTTTAAAAATCCAAAGCAACAACTCCCCCCCCCCAACAAAAACCAACCCACAGATGGGAAATAAGGCTAATGTGTGAGACTGGGTATTTGAAGGGAGCGTAGTAACTTTAGCGTGTGAAGCATTACCTCATCCCCTTCAAATCTCTAACTGGTTTAATTTAAATTCCTGTTGACTTTCTATCTGCATATTAAGAGCAGTCCGAAAAAGTAATGGCACATTATTTAAAGCATCTCAGTATCAGTAGTTTATCTGACAAAATCTGTTTTTTGGGGGGGAAAGTCTCATTCTGCCAGTCTTTCTTCTCCCTTATGGGAGACATTATTTTTTTTCTCCAAATTCAGAAGCTTCTTAAAAATTCTACTTCAGTTCTTGGAATGAATTTTCAAATTCCATTCATAGATTCATTTGCTGGAAATAGAGAGCAAAATTGTGCTGATAATCAAACCCAACTTACAGAGAAACACTAAATGTCTCCATTAAACGGAGACACTAGCACTTCAGTATTAGGCTCTGCAATATTTCTTTAAAACAGTATTGTACAATATTTGGTTTGCAATTATCATGCAATGTTCATGCCATATATGAAGTTACACAGTCTGCTTCAAGGACTTGTCTAAGATTGCCCATCAAGTAAGTGGTGAAATTAAAGTAATTCACCCTGATTTGTCACTGAACTATACACTCCTTAAAACAGAACACTGTAAGCCAAGCAAAAGAAGTTTCCTACTATAAATAATGTTATTGACATTTTTATGGTGGATTATGTAAACCTCTGTAGGCAATTTTGGGGCTTTTGAATTCTTTCCATTTATGAACTTCATAAACGCATCTCCTTCATCCAGGAGAAGATGAATGGAAACTCTTCTATGAATAGAATCCCTTTACATTGATTTTTTTTTTTTTTAAATAGGTATTTCCTCTCCTTCCTGTCACACCAGTTACCACCTCTATTTTGCGTTGTCTACAAGCAAGCCATGCCCAAACGTATTATGATGGTTGATTTAGCTTAGGTCCCTTTGCAGGACAAGTCTACCAGAGCTAGTTAGCTCTTAACTGTCCAAGCTGGAGCTCATGTTCATCTGCATGGAACAGATAACTCACTGGCATTTACCTTTTTTGACTCAATCTGATAGCAATGACAATTTTCAGCGCTACTTGCATTAACAGAAATGTAGTTCTTAACAAGAGCAGGAAAGTCCAGACATGGAACAAGATTTTCATATCCTTCAGATATCATTTATCAGCCTGAGATGTAGGTTGAAATCTTCCATAAAACCATGTTGAGAACTAACAACTCGGTTACTCACATATTAAATTGTTTATTTCTAGATGTTGACAAATATCCTTATTCAAGCCAGTGATTAAAGTTAAACCAAGTCCAGAGACAAAATGATTGCACTCACACACACTTATTTTGGATGTTGAAGACATTTATCCCCAGTTGTTTTACAACACTGCATGTGTTCTCCAGAACTATTACCATGAGCTAGCACTACATTCACCAACCAAGTGGTTGAGTTAGAGCCTCTGCATTGCAGGACAAAAAACACTGTGCAACAACAATTTTAATGTAGGTAGTAAAGAACGCTGCTCTCAAATTAAACTAACTGAGGAATTACGCAGGCCAAAATATAAAAACTTCAACGGGTATTTTGTCTTAATAGCAGGGTCAGCTGTCCTACCCTGGTGAACCCTTATGGGATTGTCAGCAACTACAAGTGGGAGGAATTTAGTTTTGAATCTCATCTGTAAACGGTTCGGTCAGCAGCACAGTGCCCCCTCAGCCACACTTGTGCACTGGACCTGGTCCTATTTAAAGGAAAGCCCTGTCTGACGCACTGTTTCTCCTGACATGTTTTAGAGGTAGCACGTAGGAGTGGGTTAGTTGGTCGTGGGTTTTTTGTTGGTTTGGTTTGGTTTTTATTTCTGGTTGCTTGTTTGTTTTCCTAAGTAGAAAAGAAACAAAGTTATCTATTAGAGTCCTTAAGCAGGATGATTAGTGATTTTTAGTGATAACTAACTATTAAACGATGACATTGTTTCCATAGGTTCACATTAAAAAGAAAAAGGAAAAAAAAATCCATGCCTTAATTTGCATTAGGTAACTATAATGCACAATGTCTTCTTCAGAAAAGTCTGAAATGAAAAATTCTGTCAAGGCAGCTGAGTAGGTAAGGAAGCCTCTGGGTTATTTCTCCAAATCAGTCTTCTCACCTTTACAGTTAGGCAAAATGCCAAAAAGATGCCAAAATTTTAAATTAATGTAATATTTTCCCTGAAGACAAACATTTATGATCATCCAGGAGAAGGACAATTATTGCAGAAGGAAGGCTTCAGTGCTTTCACACAACTGTATATGATTGGCTGCAGCATAGAAGTAAAGCTTTGGAAATGTAGTAGATATGCTTAGTGTCTTGGAATGAAAAATATAATCCGTACCTTGAAGAGAGACAGTGATTTTATCACCTGTGCTAACTGAAGTCATCATTTTATCTGTGTTTTTGAAGGCATTTATTTTGATCATGAAAAACTAATGGGGCAGGGATGCTCAGGAAATTGGCTTTATCCCAAGCCCTGATCTGAACGATGAACTACATAAAAACACAAGAAATGTTCATACTGCTTTACGGAGACCCCCTCAGAGAAACACATGCAGGGGTGTGCATTTGCCATGTTTCATTGGCTTCTATACCCCGTCCTCCTTGTACCTTGTCACTCATGTACACAAACCAGACTTTCTTTACAGGCACACACAGACATGCACAAGCAGAGAGGAGGTTTAGGACTATGTTGTTTGCAAAGACACACATTAGTGAAGTCATCCCGAGGAACTCCTTGCTTGCAAAACCCCTCACTTCCAGACCACTTGGCAGTGCAATTGGTGAAAATGTGGTGTGAACTAAAGGTTTTGTTCGTTAGGAAGGATATCAGGTGGGCTAGAAGGAAATGAAGAAAGGATTCATTTCTGGCTGTGCATTATTAACAGTGCCCTTTGCACAAAGTAAAGTTGGGTCACTGCTTAAGATTTACAAGCAGCTAATGGTAAATCTGCAAGAGGTCCTTTTTTTTTTTTTTGCTGTGATTTCAATCCTCAGTTACCATATGATATTACAGACATGGAAAAAAACCCACCAAAACCTGAAATTGCTATTCAAATACCAAGCTTAATGTTCTCCACGTACAGTTTCACATGGCGTGCTTTATTATTTATTATTTATTACTGTACAGAAAGGCTGACATAGAGCAGGTGAGATAAAGGACCTGCTTGCCATGGCCAGTAAAATGCATCTGCACATCATTCACGTAAGTTAAGCAGTAGAATGGTAGGTATCACGAACACGGTCACATACAAACACACACACACACACACACAGAGCGCCGCTACCTTTCTGTGCCTTGGATTTTGCAGATCCCTTTTTGTAACTGCCTCGGCTGAGCAAATGCCATTCCCCAGCACCACAAGGGTAAGGTTTTCCTACCAGCGGTAACTTTAAGCCGGCTAAATTACAGGTTGTGNCACACCCCCTCCCCTCTTCTCCAGCACTTCCAGGGGTTGCAAGCAGCCTCCTGAACGCAACGGCCAGCCCCAGCTCTCGGAGAGAAACGCCGCTCATCCCTCCCTTCATCCATCCATCCCTCTCTCCATCCCTCCNTAAAATGCATCTGCACATCATTCACGTAAGTTAAGCAGTAGAATGGTAGGTATCACGAACACGGTCACATACAAACACACACACACACACACACAGAGCGCCGCTACCTTTCTGTGCCTTGGATTTTGCAGATCCCTTTTTGTAACTGCCTCGGCTGAGCAAATGCCATTCCCCAGCACCACAAGGGTAAGGTTTTCCTACCAGCGGTAACTTTAAGCCGGCTAAATTACAGGTTGTGGCCCCAGTGCCACAGCCTTATTGCACAAAATCTTTCGCACTGCTCAGAAGGCTGTGTTAGCATCACCTCCGTCCAGAAGCATCCTCCTTTGCCACATATCAAAGTGTCATTTTATTCAAGCCTTACCTTGGCTGACTTGCCCTAACTGCTGACAAAAGGCACTTTGAATTTTATAAGAAGCCAATGGGGACTTTTCGCTGGGCTGGAGGCACAGCTGCTCGCCGTCCTCAGATTGGTACCCGGCCCCCCCGGGTTCGTTCTGCATCCCTCGGAGCCCCCAGCCCCGGCACCGCCGGNCGGGTACAAGCGCATCTTCGTCCTGCGATGCTGCGAAACATCCCCCTCCCCTCTCTCTTTCGTGCTAGAGCTGCCGAAGATGAACGGTTCCAGCTCGGAGACAGCAAACCCCCCCAAATTCAGTGCCGGGAAGGGGGGCCGGGCTGTCGGGTAGGGTGGGAGTGCAGGGAAGGGGCGCAGTATGGCACCGCTGTGGCAAACCGGCCATCAATTTTCCTAAAATTTCTATGCAAAGTCGTCACAGCCTGCTAAACATTCAGCTACCGGCTCCTTCCTCAGCAGCACGGTCCGACGGTGGCTGCAAAATTCAGAGTGAATGACACCCTTTAATGCCTCCTTCCAATGATGCTGGGGCACTGGAGCTTTCACACTGGCCACCAGTTCCCTTTCCCTGCTCCTTTAAAGATTTCCTGCCCTTTAGCACTCCTATATTCCTATTACTACACTATGAACTGTAACTTGGTGGATAATTGATGTCCTTTCAGGCTGGTTTGGATCAAGGCAGGTTGGCTGATGCAGAAGTCATTCCAAAATCTGGACCTCAAATAACACCTTTACTCCAAACACACCTTATTTGGAATTAAGATTAATGGTATTTTCCTGATTCAGGGTTTCAGTAATGGAGCATGTGTCAGATTCTGCTTATCCAACCTGCTAAGGCAGTCTATTGAAAATGTAATTAACATATAAGTGAAACCCCTGGCACGTACCCTACTGGCACAGAGGGTTCTTGCTTCTGGCCAGCCGGACGTGTGCCCTGGAGTGAGCCATGAAATCCAAGTGTGCTTGAGTCCCAAAGCCCAGGCAGGAAATGGTAGGATGGAAGATAACAAAGCCACTGGTTACCAGTATTATGGCTCAGAAGCAGCATCCAAAGTAAAAATGATAGGCACTTCACGTATAAATGATCTAGATTGTCAAAGGAGAGCTGAAAAGAGTAATTCTACAATTAAACATAACCAGAAGGGAAGATGTTATGCCAGGTTAGACGGAAAGAACAACACTGCTCACTGACACCACTTAAATCCAAGTAGGGATAAAACCCAGCACTGGATTTTGAGAACTTTTCAAACAAAATCACTCTGAGCTGTTCAGTGATACACATTAAAAATGATTTTGCAAGTAAGGCAACTGAAGGCAAGAGTCAGCTAGGTGTCTGAATTTGGGAGATGTAAGCTCTTGGAAGGAATGAAATAGAAGCTGTTTCCTTTTGCTATTTATATATCCCCTGGCTTGCAACTGCAGCACATATGAATCAATGCTTTAATACACAGTCTTCAGAACTTTCTCTCTCATGCAACTTCTGTTAGGTTTTGCACAGCTCCAGATTCAGATCTCGTGATCTGGGGGACGGGCTGCTTTTATCCAGATGCTTTCAGTATTTTACTGCACTATGGGAGAAGCAACTTTCAAATCTCCTTGTCAAGGAGGTAGTTATAACAGTAACATGGAGAGGAAAAAAGAAGGGGGGTGGGGGGAAAGGAATTAAAAGACATCACTTGCCTTTCATTCTCTGAGGGTCCATATAATTTCATATAGAAAAAAAAAATATTAAAAAATCACACCAACCTGGCCTCCAAAGATGCCTTCTTTGTAATACAAGGTTACCTTTCAGCCTACCAAGCACTTGATGAAATGCTGCTTAAGTGTTACAACCCAGTGATACAGTTGAAACCAAAACATTTTACTTTTAGGTCTTGTTTCAGCATTTTTCCATGAATAAGGCAGAATTATGAATATATACCAAGTACTCAGAACATGTCACCGATTAATTTGTTTCTGCAATAAGAAGTATGACAAGCAGGGGGAAGTCTTGATGTTCCACAAAAGCATTTAAAAGGTGAAAATCTACAGAGTTCTTTCTTCTTTTATATATAATAGATATATCCATATACATTCATAACTACATATTTCAGAGACTTCTTTCAGGCTGGAGCAAAGAGATTATAACCAATTTACTAAAAAAATGAGCAAAGATTTTCTTAACAATTTAAAATTTTCCATTTCAAGAAGGTTTGAAAAAATTAGCCTCATTGATCTCTGACATTTCTTTTAAGCCTGTTTCAAGACTGAATACAGAGATTTGCTGTTACTGACAATAGGCAAATTCTTTTTTCAGTTTAAATGTTAAAAGACTCTAAATTTGCCACGGGAAAAAAAAAATTGTCATGGAAAGAACCTCAAAATGAAATTATTGTTTGGAACTGCAATGGTATTGCCAGAGGAATTCCAGGGAAATTTGGGTATGACCCATGAAGTCATGGTGTGCATAGGGAGTACAGTAGACTTTAACAATTCTAGCAGTATATCAAAACACAGAACTTTGCAAATCATATTCAGAAAGTTCCCTTCCTAGACTTGAGAGCTTGTGACATTGATTACAGGGAGTAGAATAAAGAAAGGGCTTTTTTTGTACCTTCTAACTTGTGGACTAGTTATGTGTTTAAGAGCAATACTGAAAAGGAGGCGGACTAGTTCTAAAGAAGCACAAATATAGATGTACCAAAAAAATAAGAAATTTTCTAGAGGTTTCTTTTTTCAAAAAAAAAGTTTTTTCTTCTGCTGCTGTTGAAACTCTCTTTGTTAGATAACAGCTCCAGTTAATAATTTATAGAATATGTCCACAAAACCAGTCTTTCCTCCTTGGTGCTTAATATGTTAAACGTGTATTGATCATCTTGCAGGTAACTGCTCGAGAACTGATCACTCAGCTAACGTTCAACCAGTTATAAAAAGACTAAGCGGTTCATTACTACATAAAGTATTGAAAAATCCAGGTCATTTATAGATTACTCACTTTCTGTAGCCTAGATACATTAAAAATACCTGGGTTTGTACTGAGATAAAGATGTCAAGTTCAGTCCAACTCTACCTTGTTCCTGGGCACGTGCGCTCTAATAGCTGCAGTCAAAGAAAATGAGCACAGTCGCTGCCAAGAACCTCTGCTCACACACTGAGAACAATTGTACAGGGATTTTTCACATCCTTGTTCAAAAACACCAGGGAATATGCCAGCTACCCCCACCCCCAGCAGCAACTTTTCAGTCTTATAAACATATTACAAAGCACTTTCCTTTTCCCTAGAGTGAAAGGGGGGAAAAAAAAAGAAGTATACTACTATTGCACGCCACCAATTTCACAGTGCATGAAAAGGAGTAACACCACCTCTGGAAATAAACAGCAGTTAACAACGGCTGTGTAACTGCTTGTGTTTTCTTTCTTTCTTTTTCTTTTTTACTAAATTAAATCATTATTTTTCTTCTCAGCTGCAGTGCATAAGAACCAGTCCCAGAAATATGCCTGAGAACGACACTCCCTCCAACTGCTTTCTCTTCTTATTTGAAAAGCATTTTTATTCACACTTACTAATAAGTATTCTTACAACTACTAATATATGCAGAAATGAATTTTCTTTAAAGTTATTATGTTGTATACTGATATTTCAATAAGTGTAATTAACAAATTATCCTAAAGAGTTTAAAAGTAAAATATATCAAGTAGGATATAAAAATAAAGTAAATTATGTCATGATGCGACGCAATCAAACATAATTGACTCACTATATCACTGCTATTTCTATGTATAAGAGGATCTGAGAGTAACAAAATACACCAATGCAAAAATAATTTTGAAATCAAATGCATTCAAAATATTGTTACTTTTCTATCTTTAGATTTCCAACAGAAAAACATACCAAAATCGATCACAGGAGTCAACACTTTCATTTTTATCCAACTTCGTGGCCCCAACAGGGCCACCAAGATGATTAGAGGGACGGAGCACCTCTCCTGTGAGGACAGGCTGAGAGAGCTGGGGCTGTTCAGCTTGGAGAAGGCTCCGGGGAGACCTGACAGCAGCCTTCCAGGATCTGAAGGGAGCTCCAGGAGAGCTGGAGAGGGACTCTTTGTCAGGAAGTCTAGTGACAGGACGAGGGGGAATGGTTTTAAATTGGAAGAGGGGAGATTTAGATTAGATATTAGGAAGAAGTTCTTTGCTGTGAGGGTGGTGAGGCACTGGAACAGGTTGCCCAGGGAAGTTGTAGATGCCCCATCCCTGGAAGTGTTTAAGACCAGGCTGGATGGGGCTTTGAGCAACCTGCTCTAGGGAGAGGTGTCCCTGCCCAGGGCAGGGGGGCTGGAACTGGATGATTTTTAAGGTCCCTGCCAACTCTGACCATTCTATGATTCTATTAACTTTCTGATACAAAATGGTGGGACAGAAATTTTTTAGTCTGTCTAGTGGATGAATAAACAAGTGAATCATCTTCAAATTCCTGGTGAAGACTCTCTGCAGGGTTGTCAGATCATGCCTACTCTATATTGTGGTTTGGGTTTGTTTGGTTTTTTGTTTTTTGGTTTTTTTTTAATTTGATAATGTGCACAAATATTCAGAGACAATTCCTATTCCTATTAAGGCAATCCATTTTACATACGGTCTCTCTGAATACTCTTTAAGCCATGTATTTCCTCTAAAAAATTAAAACAGTCAATTAGAAAAACTAAATTTTTAATACAGGTTAGCAAATTCTACATAATATTAGTCGCAGAGGGAATGGCAGCGCTGCTGATACTGCCTTGGCTCCATCTACACTAAGCATCACTGGAGTATTTTCTAATAAAACAACAACAGATGTTCCTAGATATATGATGCCAATAACAGTTGCCAGTCACAGAAAACTTGTGATAATATAGTAATTTGCCTTTAGTACTGCATGAAATGACAACTAAAACAGACTGACAGGACCTGGAGAGAACAACATAATACCTGGAATTTTGCTACCTGTAACCATAAAACTGAGCTAATCAGCCCCTCTTCAAATGCAGAAAAGCACAGAAAAAATATAAAGGGCCACAAAAGAATAGCGTGATGCTTCAGTCTCTCAGGTTTTGCATTACAACACCAAGAAAAAGAAAAAAAGAAAGAAGAGTCAGCTAAAGGCAATGAAGTGATTGACTGAGATATGAGTAGATGTTCCTGCCCACTCTGTGGAGTTTTCCATTAGCGTATATAATGGACACTGTTCCATCAAGAAACTTACTTAATTGGGAAGTTTCCTAGGAAAAAAATATATTCCTGTTACTGTATATAATGCAGTGACCACTGTAAAATGAGCTGTTTCCTGCTAACTATATAAGATTTATATGCAATAGGCAGCTTTTTTTTGTAAGTTTAAACCTGGTAAGGAAATAATCCTCAGGCTTCTGAAACTAATCTAGAGAAAAATATTCTTTTTTTTTTTTTTTTTTCATAGGCTGGTATTAAGTCCTCACAGGTCAAGGTTCTCCCTGCACTGTTGCAAATAGTTAGTTAGCTACTCTATATATCACTTGATTACGAAGATGTTTGATTTCAAATTATAAATATTATATTTGGTGGAATTTAGGTTCTTAGAGCCTTCTTTGGTCTTGTTCTCCACTGTAACAGGAACTTGAATAAATTTTTGCTTAGAGGTAGGTAAATACTAACATGCAAAACCTCCTGGGACATTCTAAAGACAGATTTTCTAATATCATCCTGAAGGACATTATTTCTGGGGCACATTATGTACTTTTTATCTTTACTAAGATAAAGAAATTGCTTCTCTTATAATCAGCATTCAGTAGGCTAACAGCGGATCAAAAAAAGAGAACTCTAAAATGTTACAAGATGATGATAAGATTTCTATTCAAGTGAGAATATCCTTTCCATTACAACCCTAATGCTGGAACACGCTGAAGCTACATTAAGGAAAAACTGGGTAATTTTTGATGTAGAATCGTCCCTGGGATTTAGGAGCCTCCCCTGTACTATTTCTGCACGTGCTACCAGCTACTCTTTTTGCCAACAGGAGGGTTCACCCAGATATTGTTTTGCTCCTTGCAAAAACGCACAGGATCAACGACTTTAAAATGCAAAATACCTTTCACAAAATCAGAGAGTCAATGAGGTCAGAAGGGACCTCTGGAGATTGCCTGTACCAACAAACATCTGTTCAGAGCAGAGTCAACTGCTGGAGGCTGCTCAGGGTTGTGTCTAGTCAGACTGAATATCTCTCAGGATGGAGACTCCACCACCTCTCTCAAATATTTCAGTATTTGATAACCCTCACAGTGAAAACTTTTCTTTTTATGTTTTAATACAACAATACGTGCTCATTGGTTCATATCCTGCCAGTAAGTACCACCAAGAAGAGTCTGGCTTCCTCTTCTTTAGCTCCCCTCATCAGGTATTTGTACATTTTGATAAGAGACCCTCAGACCCTCCTCTTCTCCATGCCAAACAGTGCCAGCTTTCTGCTCCGCCTTGTATGATGGATAGCCCAATCCCCTAATGATCTCAATGACCCTTTGTTGGACTTTTTCCAGTCTCTGTACATCTCTCTTGGACTGGAGAGCTGAGAACTGGACTCATTACTCCAGAAGATTCCAGGGATGAGGCAATGGATGACCTCTCTTGACTTGCTAGTGATGCATTTCCTAACGTAACTGTGGATGCTGTTGGCTGTCTTTGATGCCAGGGGACAAATTTGCACTATATTTGTAGTAGTTATATTTTCTAACTATATTGAGAACTAATATAGGACCAAAGTCGAATTTTGAAAATTACTGAACTATTTAGCAGAGATCTTAGCTGCTGAATCACCCACAGCTTTGGGGACAACTGTATTTAGTACAGGGTGGAAGAGTCAATTAATATCTAATCCCAGTGTTTCCATTACACGGATTAACCTAGTTTCTGATTAGAGCAGGAAAAAGGGTAAATCTGAGTAGATCTTTGAAAGAGGAAGAAACTGAGGAGAAGTGAAGATTGCTTCCAAATTCTGACAGGCTTTTCATTTAGAAGTGTCAAAGAAGAAAGCAAAGTTGAAGAATGTAAAATATAGTCCTCAGAGGCAGCCTTAATGCACTGAATCACTGAGGATTCTCCCCTGCTAAGGGTGACTGCGTAGACACAGCATCCTTCCTATTCTCACGTGCCAAACCTGGTGTTTGTATGTTCCCCTCTGGTGTGCTTGGTGCAAGTGGCAGATCGTAAGATTTTACTGAGGATTTTAAAATTCCAGTAGAGCTGAATCTCTGGTATCACCAGGGTAAAAGACCACACACACACACACATTCTGCTTGAGACAACTAAAGAAATGGAAACAACGGTCAAGAAACAAACTGATTCTTATCCTCCTTGTTTTTACCTGAAGAAATACTCTGATTCTGCAAGCCAGCAACTTGCTCCAGTTTAGGAAATGTCACTGACTGTCATTTATTTAGATGGTTTTTTGAAACATCCTACTAGTATGCTTCTCAGGATGTGCTTCTCTTCTTCCAGTTACTTATTATTGCTCACCAGAATGCTTTAGAATTAATAAAAATGAAGAATATCACTAGCATGGTCTGTTTTATAGGCCCAATAAGCAACAAGAAATAACCTCATGCTAGATGGTGACAAACAATGAAGCAGAGACACATGTTTGTTCTGTTCCCCAAGCATAAACAGAACACAGAGCTTCCCTGACTAATAAATTTACTTTCATTTTAATTAAATCAGAACATTCAGCTACATTTCCTCTGTTCTGTCAAAGAATTAAACAGACAAATGGCTAGCAGGGGAAAAAATGACAACATTTTCCTAGTGCCCCAATTGCACACATAATCGATTACTATCCATCTGTTCACTAAAGGTGAACAGAAGACACATCACATAAAGCTTGATTGCCATACAAAAGCTTGATAAAGTACTTTGCTTTTGATCTCATATCTTCCAAAATGAAAGAAGTTTTTCACAAGGTAGAAATGTTTGGTAAAACATTAGATAAACTATTGTTATTTTCTTACTCTTCTGATTCTTTCTACCATTAATCAAAACCACTGAAGAGCGGCTTTGTCTAATGAAATGATCATATTGGAATCTCCCAAGAAGGTAAAATGAAGTAAGAGTCATGTGCAAGACAAGAAAAAAGACTCCACTCACTTTCTCTGGTAGTAAGCCTAATGACTGGGGTTTGGTAAATGCATATGGACCAGGAAGGTACGGATTTTGCTTTAAGGAATTCAAGAAATGGATTATCAGCCACTTCCCTTGGTGGTTTTTATTCCAATAGTTAATGGCTCCTGTATTTTAGTAATCTTCTTTTCTTGGCTTTCAGTAGTTTTAAAGAAACTCTGTTCAATCTACTGATAAAAAGTCCTATCCTTCTGATCCTTCATACTATCAAACTTGTTAGAAATATCTAAGTGACATAAGACATAAAATGGGACAGGATGCATCCAGCAGTGTTGGGGGACTGCCATCACTGTGGAGACACTCCCTGCTATCTATTAAACAAGCAGAGGAATTCCTGAGCAACTGAAAAACAGCAAACCATATTCACCTTACAAAAATAGTAAGAAAGAATATCCAAGAGAACTACAAGGCATTCAGCACAATCTCCCATAGTATCCTCATAGACAAACTAAGGACTTAAAGGTTGGATGGACCACAAAGTACTGGAAGTCTGATTGGACTGTAAGACTCTGGGAACCACGTTTCTCAAGAGCCTGTGTTGGTTCAGCTACTACTGGGCATCTTCACCATCAACATGAACAGTAGGACAGGATGCAAGTTGACACATAATACCACATTGGAGGAAGTTCTTAATACACTGTCGGGATGGAATGACACCCAGAGGAACTCAAACAAGCTGAGGTATGGCCACTGGAGTGGCTTGGATGCTGGAAGATCTGATACACACAGGGAGGCTTCATGGGCTGGGTCTGTTTTGCCTGGAGAAGAGAGAGAAGATGGAGCAGGTCTAACTGCTGTCAGCAGCAGAAAGGGAGGAGTAGAAGAGGCAGAACCTCTTCTGTAGACAACATGCAGACAACACATCTACATAACAAGAAATATACTGTTTTTACAATATTATTTTTTGGTGTAGCAGAAAAGCATGATCTAAACCCATATCAATCATAATTTTAAATATTGTTAAGGAAGGATTATGACTGATAAGAAAGGATTAGCCAGTTGATTTTTAGAGGATTTTTAAAACAGAAATACTTAACAGCAAGATTTTCAAAACTATAAGTTTTTTTGGTATTTCCTTCCAGTCTTTTATAACATAGATACTTTCTCATTCCTCTAAATGCTTCAATAACAGTGGAAGTTCAAAGCTGTAAATGAAAACTCAGTGTGTAGTATGCATACATCTGTGCATCTAACATTTCCCTGCTTGTATTTCAAAACTTGCAGTATATGGACTGTTTCATGTTCAGATGATGCAAGTTAATACTAGTTAATATTAATTTCATTTAATATTCATTTGATTTTGACCTTACTTACATATTAAAATGTACCACATCTAAAAATAATTTTATCTGTGGCATTTAATGGAATCAGTACATCACCATAACCTAAATGAATAGGCAAAAATTGTTCTCCAGCATTGTCCTGTTCTGTCCCAATGCAATATTAGTATTAATAAACAGACGTTATTAAATTCCAACACAGACATTATTAAATTTGGGGATTTAGTTCTATGGCCAAGACCTATGCCCTTCAATATGCCTTTTAATTAATAATGTATTTTCTAATTTTGTTACTTGTGCTGGTTTTTAACCCTATCCATTGTAAAGAGTTCATACATACCAACACAGTTGGAAGATAAACCACTCTGTATCTAATGTTACAGTTATTAGCATGCTCCTGCTACTTCTATGGAAATATGAAGTCCAAAGAGCCTGTTATACACATTTTCAAAATTAATTGGGTGACAACTCAGACTCTTCTGCCTGGAAACAGCAGAAAGATTTCTCTAAAATCCTCACACTGTTAAGGAGAAGAATTACTTTACTGAAAGAGTGGTCAGACACTGGAAGAGCCTGCCCAGGGAGGTGGTTGAGTCACCATCTCTGGAGGTATTTAAGAAACCTTTAGATGTGGCACTTCAGAGCATGCTCTAGTGGCCAAGATAGTGGGCTTTTTGTGTGTGAATGGTTGGACTAAGTGATCTCAGAGGTCCTTTCCAGCCATGATGATTCTGTCATTCTGGGATTCTGTGATTTATTGATGCATAATATGCTGATAATTAGGCTCGTTAAATTGATTATCCTGTCAGTCTATTGTGATTAAAAATTGTTGATTAAGTTGTAAAGTAGACACTATTTTGTAATGCCAGGGAGATATCAATAAATAAATCTCGTTAGTGCCTCAGAGATACAAGCTCTTTTTTTTTTTTTTT